>ONZH01020231.1:0-74762 GCA_900303285.1 Rhinella marina
TGGTTAGGCTAGTAGTGGTGGCACCGCTGCTGATCCTGGTGTGGCACAGGTTGCACACCACAGTCCGTCGGTCATCCTCACTTTCTTTAAAGAACCTCCAGACTTGCGAACATCTAGGCCTCGCCACGGGAGCTTCACTACGTGAAACAGTTGCTGATGATGCACCAGCTCTAGCCCTGCTTCTCCCTCTGGCCACACCACTGCCTCTTACAACCTGTTCTGGTGCAGCACTCGCCTCCGCCTCAGAAGCACTGTCTTCACTCGGCATATCAACCCAGCTTGGGTCAGTCACCTTGTCATCCTCCGATTCCTCAGTCTGCTCCCCCCTCGGAATTCCTCCCCTAACAACAACTTCACCACTGTCTCACTGACTTCACAACCGTGTCTTCTCATCGTCTGACACCTCTTTACAAACTTCTTCCACTAACTCAACATTGTCATCATCATCATCACCCACAGACTGCGACAGTTGGAAAACTTGGGCATCGGGAACGAGATCAGCAGCAACCTGAGAAGTGGTTTGTGACTCTGGGAAGGGTCCAGAAAATAGTTCCTGAGAGTATGCCGGATCGCATTCCAAATTTTTCTGGGAGGGGGCAGACTGGGGGATAGGAGGTTGAGGTGGAGGAGCCAGAGGAGTGCCCCCTTGGGTAACGTGGGTGGACTGCGTGGAAGACTGACTGGTGGACAAATTACTTGAAGCATTGTCCGCAATCCACGAGATCAGCTGTTCACACTGTTGTGGTTTCAACAGTCCTCTACCACGTTTCCCTGTAAGTTGAGACATGAAGCTAGGGAGTGTAGCTCTGCGGCGTTCCACAGCTCCCTCATCAGCAGGTACTGTCTCACCCTGCCCAGGACCACGGCCTCTGCCCCCTGCAGTAATTGAATGCCCACGCCCTCGTCCGACCCTTAGCCCTGGGGTTCAACATTTTCTGTATATAAGTGTATGATATATATATATATATATATATATATAAAAATAAATAAACGGGCCTGGTGTACTGAAACCCACAAACTTGTTCAGTCTGGTTTAATTAAGTGACGTACAGAAAGTGTCACCTGGACAGAATATACGGATTGGAGTGAGTTAGCTGAACTGTGACACACAGAAAGGTTACACGCAGCTGTGTGAAATGGATTTGTATTACTCAGCTAAAACAACAAATACAACTAATTATTTTTATATATTTTTTTTTATATTTTTTTTTTAGTTTTGTTTTTTTTTGGAACGTGATGTGCAGAAACTATCGTAGAGCTGACTGACACCCTACTGACGGTGACTATTTAGACTGCGACCCAGACAAATGTCGTACAGAGATTTTTAGGATCAATCTATATACGTGACAGGTAGCAAATGACTTGGTTCTATTCTGTGACGTACAGAAAGTGTCACCTGGACAGAATATACGGATTGGAGTGAGTGTGCTGAACTGTGACACACAGAAAGGTTACACGCAGCTGAGTAAAATGGATTTGTATCACTCAGCTAAAACAACAAATACAACTAATTATATATATATATATATATATATATATATATATATATATATATATATATTTTAGTTTAGTTTTTTTTGGAACGTGACGTGCAGAAACTATCGTAGAACTGACTGACACCCTACTGACGGTGGCTATTTAGACTGCGACCCAGACAAATGTCGCACAGAGATTTTTAGGATCAAGCTGTATACGTTATTGGTAGCAAATGACTTGGTTGTATTCTATGATGTACAGAAAGTGTCACCTGGACAGTATATACGGATTGGAGCGAGTGTGCTGAACTGGACACAAAGAAAGGTTACACGCAGCTGAGTAAAATGGATTTGTATCACTTAGCTAAAACAACTAAAAAACGAATTTATTTTATATATTTTGTTTTTTATATATTTTTTTTAATTTTGTTTTTTGGGAACGTGACGTGCAGGAACTATCGGAGACCTAACTCACACCCTGTTAACGGTGGCTATTTAGACTGCGACCCAGACAAATGTCGCACAGAGATTTTTAGGATCAAGCTGTATACGTTATTGGTAGCAAATGACTTGGTTGTATTCTGTGACGTACAGAAAGTGTCACCTGGACAGTATATACGGATTGGAGCGAGTGTGCTGAACTGTGACACACAGAAAGGTTACACGCAGCTGAGTAAAATGGATTTGTATCACTGAGCTAAAACAACTAAAAAACTAATTTTTTTATATATTTTGTTTTTTATATATTTTTTTTAATTTTGTTTTTTTTTGGGAACGTGACGTGCAGGAACTATCGGAGACCTAACTCACACCCTGTTAGCGGTGGCTATTTAGACTGCGACCCAGACAAATGTCGCACAGAGATTTTTAGGATCAAGCTGTATACGTTATTGGTAGCAAATGACTTTGTTGTAGTCTGTGACGTACAGAAAGTGTCACCTGGACAGAATATACGGATTGGAGCGAGTGTGCTGAACTGTGACACACAGAAAGGTTACACGCAGCTGAGTAAAATGGATTTGTATCACTGAGCTAAAACAACTAAAAAACTAATTTTTTTTTATATTTTTTTTTTAGTTTAGTTTTTTTGGGAACGTGACGTGCAGGAACTATCGGAGACCTAACTCACACCCTGTTAACGGTGGCTATTTAGACTGCGACCCAGACAAATTGTCGCACAGATATTTTTAGGATCAAGTTGTATACGTTATTGGTAGCAAATGACTTGGTTGTATTCTATGACGTACAGAAAGTGTCACCTGGACAGTATATACGGATTGGAGCGAGTGTGCTGAACTGTGACACACAGAAAGGTTACACGCAGCTGAGTAAACGGGATTTATATCACTGAGCTAAAACAACAAAATAATATTTTTTTTTTTATATTTTTTATTTCCTCGAGTATGGCGAGATACTCGTCCGAGCAGCGAGCACTTACGAGTACCCTAATACTCGAACGAGCACCAAGCTCGGACGAGTATGCTCGCTCATCTCTATACAGGACGTAATAATGAACTGATCATTTTAGTAGGCAGATAACCTCAATCTCATAGCAAAAGGTAACCTGGCTATCAGAAGATAAAATTGCCACGGACTCCTTTCCATTTAATTTTCGTTCTTGCTACAAACATGGATCAATACATTGATCTGTCACATATCATTCAGAACATGACAGGCTTAGTTACAAAATGCTGAGCCTGGTCACATAGACACCAGCATCTGGAAAATGAGGTTGTGTTGTGTGAGACTGGAAAGTTTTAGGAGTTTATTTTTTGCACTTCACTACATTTTCTGATATCCTTTGAGAGCAGTCTGAGTGCTTGAGTGCTTGGTATCAATTTTACAGCTCATTGCATTAAAACATTGCCAGTTACACAGACACTTCCACCCTTTATTTGGTATCGGAATGAGTTCATCTTGTGGAGTCAAGTTAAACCAATGGCAATAATAGGTCCATAGGTTAAAATAAATCACCATGTCGCTGCTTCTAGTCTCGAAGGTGAAAGGGAAATGTTGTATGAAAGCTATCGACTTCTGTTCAAGCCTGTTCATGCCTGAATTTCTAATAACTTCACGGTAAAGGCAGAAAGAGCTTCTACCTATACATTATGGGTGGTTAGCATGGAATCAGTGCAGCAATACAGAGCCAAATTATCCTGGTTTACTTTTGATTTATATATATATATATATATATATATATATATATATATATATATATATATATATATACTAGCAGAAAGACCCAGCTTCGCCTGGGTATATTTCATCTATTTATTTAATGTTTCTGTGTGTCATTGCAGAGAGAAAGTCAATGCAGCTGACAGAAATTGATTTTTACCTTCATTTCTTCAATCCCTATTGGCTGCGGAGTGGGAGGGGGCGTGGTTTAATGGGACACGGGGGGGGGGTTAAGTCCTTCATTTCAGGGTGGCCTGAATTCTAGGTTAATGCCATGGTAATTTGAGGAAACACAATGGGTAGCAGTGGAAGAAAACATTGCTTTGCGCGGGTATATTTAATCTATTCCATTTAATGTTTCTGTGTGTCGTTGCAGAGAGAAAGTCATCCTCCCTCCCATCCCTGCAGCTGACAGATGTTGATTTTTACCTTCAATTGTTCAATCTCCATTGGCTGCGGAGTGGGAGGGGTCATGGCCTGACTGAGTCGGGGGCGTGACGTTGCAAGACCTGGGGCGGGGTTTTAAGTCCTTCTTTTGATGGTGGCCAGAATTACAGGTCGATGCCATGGTAATTTATGAGGACACGCCATGGGTAACAGTGGAAGAAAACATTGCTTTGCATGGGTATATTTAATCCATTTCATTTAATGTTTCTGTATGTTGTTGCAGAAAGAAATCCAACTTCCCTCCCACCCCTGCAGCTGACAGAAGTTGATTTTTACCTTCATTTTTTCAATCCCCGTTGGCTGCGGAGTGGGAGGGGGCGTGGCCTGACAGAGTCGGAGCGTGGTTTCCCGAGATCTGGGGCGGGGGTTAGAGTGGCATGAATTACAGGTCGATGACATGGTAATTTATGGGGACCCGCAATGGGTAGCAGTGGAAAAAAACATCTTTTATTAGTACTGAATGGTCGTAGTCTAAAATTTGTCAATTTCATCTACGATTTTTGTGTGTCGTTGCAGAGAGAAATTCACCCTCCCACCCCTGCAGCTGATTTTTTCAATCCCCGTTGCCTGCGGAGTGGGAGGGGGCGTGGCCTGGCAGAGTTGGGGGTGTGGATTATCAAGATGCTTCGAACGGTTGTAGTCTGAAATTAGTCTATTTCATCTAAAATTTTGTGTGTCATTGCAGAGAAAAATTCACCCTCCCACCCCTGCAGCTGACAGAAGTTTATTTTTCCCTTCATTCTTTCAATCCCTGTTGGCTGCGGAGTAGGAGGGGGCATGACCTGACAGAGTTGGGGGTGTGGCTTAGCAAAGCGCTTCGCATAGGTGATTCAATCTATTTCATTTAATGTTTCTGTGTGTCGTTGCAGAATGGCTGCAGAGTGGGAGGGGGCGTGGTCTGACAGAGTTGGGGGCGTGACTTAGCAAGATGATTCGAACAGTTGTAGTCTATAATTAGTCTATTTTATCTAAAATTTTTGTGTGTCGTTGCAGAGAGAAATTCACCCTCCCACCCCTGCAGCAAACAGAAGTTTATTTTTACCTTTATTTTTTCAATCCCCGTTGGCTGCGGAGTGGGAGGGGGCGTAACCTGACAGAGTCGGGGGCGTGGATTAGCAAGACGCTTCACATGGGTGTATTTAATCTATTTCATTTAATGTTTCTGTGTGTCGTTGCAGAAAGAAAGTCAACCTCCCACCCATCCCTGCAGCTGACAGAAGTTGATTTTTACCTTTATTTTTTCAATCCCTGTTGGCTGCGGAGTGGGAGGGGGCGTGGCCTTACAGAGTCGGGGCGTGGCTTAGCAAAGCGCTTCGCATAGGTGCATTTAATCTATTTCATTTAATGTTTCTGTGTGTCATTGCAGAATGGCTGCGGAGTGAGAGGGGGCGTGGCCTGACAGAGACGGGGCGTGGCTTAGCAAAAGGCTTCGAACAGTAGTAGTCTATAATTAGTCTATTTCATCTAAAATTTGTGTGTGTCGTTGCAGAGAGAAATTCACCCTCCCACCCCTGCAGCAAACAGAAGTTTATTTTTACCTTAATTTTTTCAATTCCCATTGGCTGCGGAGTGGGAGGGGGCCTGACCTGACAGAGTCGGGGGCGTGGATTAGCAAGACGCTTCGCATGGGTGTATTTAATCTATTTCATTTAATGTTTCTGTGTGTTGTTGCAGAAAGAAAGTCAACCTCCCACCCATCCCTGCAGCTGACTGAAGTTGATTTTTACCTTTATTTTTTCAATCTCTGTTGGCTGCGGAGTGAAAGGGGGTGTGGCCTGACAGAGTTGGGGGTGTGGCTTAGTGAGACCTCGGGCGGGGGTTTTAAGTACTTCTTTTAGGGTGGCCTGAATTAAAGGTCAATACCATGCTTATTTATGAGCCCACGCAATAGGCAGCAGTGGAGGAAAACATCTTTTATTACTACTGAACTGTAGTAATAGAAAAACACATAAGTTATATTTATGGTAACCGGAATACTAACAGTGTCAGTAAATAGAAATGGATGAGATCCTCAGCTGCTGATAATTACCTGGTTGTTATGGAAACCTGCCCTCCCTGTGTGTGGCTTTGCAGAGAATGGCAGTTGGAGTTTAAAACCAAAGTTCCCAGTTGTAATGTTGGCTAATGGAGATCATATTTTCGGAATATCTCAGGAACGGTATGTCCTAGAGAGATGAGACCTGGTCTAAAACCTTCCCGGACACCTGATGTACCTGTGTGCCGAATTTGGTGAAAATCGGTCCAGTAGTTTGGTCGCGCATAGAGAACAGACAGACAGACAGAAACTCATTTTTATATTATTAAGAGATATATATATATATACTGTATATTATGAAGGATAATATTCTGAAGGGTGATACAAGGGGTGTCATCACTCACATGGATGTCTGTTCCTAGTGTGGTTAGGAGGCCAGTTAACTCAGTGGTTGTGTTTTTGGAGGGTTGGTGGAAAGAAGAGAGCCAGGAGGAAATCTATCCAAAACCAGATATTTTTTTCACCTAATAAGGTGGAAGCGCTATCCATTATTTGCCACGATTTTAACATTTCACAAACTTTTCAACTTTTTTTTGTCCTAATATGTTTAACAGGATCTGAAAATAAAACATTCAAAACTTAAGTGCAAATGCTCTTTTCCTAAAAAAATAAAAAGGCTTTGGTCTTTTTCCTGAATAGATTTTTAGCTTAGGCATGTGGAAACTTTTTTCAGCACAGCACTATAAGGTTATGTTCACATTAGTTATGAATGCAAGCCACAATGCTCTCTGGGATCTGTTGTGTCAGACATCAGCACTGCCAGGTGGACTAATAATAGGGTCAGTTGGGTTCCATTTTGGTGTACATTGTTTTGACAAGATAAATAGAGGTGCATACAACACTATTTTCCCAATTGTATACTACGGGTTCTATGACAAAGAAGATAAATAGGCAAGGTGATTGCCAAACAACAGCTATTGCTCTTGTATTTGATTTCCCACTATATATACATTTTACCTTTTGAGTGGTAATCCTATTTAAAGGGGTTGTCTCACTTTAACAAATGACATTTATCATGTAAACATAGTCAGTATTGTCCATATTGCCTCCTGTAAGGACACATAATATCTAAGGCCCCTTTCACATGGGAGAGATTTCCGCTCGGGTGCAATGCGTGATGCGAACGCATTGCACCCTCACTGAATCCTGACCCATTCATTTCAATGGGGCTTTTCACATTAGCGATGTTTTTCGCGCATCAGTTTGCCGTTGCGTGAAAATCGCAGCATGTTCTATATTCTGCGTTTTTCACGCAGCCCTCGCCCCACTGAAGTGAATGGGGCTGCGTGAATAACGCATTGCATCCGCACACGATGCAAAGAAAGGGGGCGTGGCCAGTGACGTCTCGTGTACAGACTGTTATCTGAGCTCTGAGGCTTGTGCACGAAACATCACAGACCAGGGAGATAAGCTGACATCACAGGTCATGTGACCCTCAGTCAACTCTGAGAAACCAGCAGCTTTAGAAACACAAAGTATATGGGAAAGTTGTTATACCTGACAAGTTAGAAACATATAAAGAACAAAAAAATTACTTGGACAACCCCTTTAAATAGGATGTTCAATCAGGGAACAGGGTGGAGCAAACCAGGGAGGTGGAAACTGAAACTGGAGGCACAGGGGACCAGACTACAGTTCAGCGCAGTAGTTGAATAGCTCAGTGGGAAGAGCTGCAGCCTTGGACACAGAAGAGTCTGGGTTCAAGTCCTAACAAAGTTAGAATAGTAGTCAAAGTTTGTAATTGTGTTGTATGAGGCACATTTATTAAGATCGGTGTCTTAGATGACAATTTTAATAAACCCCTGCACCTGTGGTGGATTACCAAAGTTATGTAGAGGTGTCGGCCTCTACAGAACTTTAGCATATCCACCGCTGATTTAAAATGCAAGACAGCTTCCTGATGTGCAACAGAATCTGTGTCACAAAAGTGGTGTATATCTGTTCGTGAATGACCCCTATGTTTTTAGGTTGTTTTGTTCTTATGTTTTTTATACTTACAGAGATATTGGTATTTTTTTCAGCAGAAATGATATGTTGGTTGTCAATTTGTCACTTTTGATGAAGTGCCTTACAACCTGTGTACCATGAGTTACTGAAAAGCTAATTGAAAAATGACAAACAATATAGTTGATCTTCTTTTGAAAAAATGGTTACAGCAACACAAATTAGAATAGCTCCAAGTAATAGCCACATGGTTAATCAACATTGATGTCAGTTCTAACTCCTGACACCAAGCCATAGGCACTATTTTCTGCTGGAATACCCTGTTTTAGAGATGAGCAAATCAATTCTACCAATTTGGAATTCATCACAAATTTCCCCAAAAATTTGAATGTTAACAAACCGGACTTTTCTTGGTGGTAGCCTCAAACTTATAAGTCAGTGCTTTTTTCAAAAAGGAAAGCTAATTTGCATACCTTTGGGTTTCTGGGAAAGATGTTTAAATGAGCTTTCTTTCCAAAAAGAAAAGAACAATAAACCTATCTGATGCCAGCAGAATTAAGATATGCTAATTTGCATATATTTTTCTCATAACAACTCTGAGTAACATACTCTGTCTCTCTATGTCCAGAAAAAATTCCTAGTCCTACGATACCAGAGAGTGTCATATACCAATCAAATTTATTGAAAAATTAGCTGAATTAGACACAAAACGAGTTAAAAAAAATCACTATTCTCTAGTCTGGTTTAATGACTACTTGAATTCCCCAGGTAATAACAATACTGGAACATCTGGACTTTTACTGCAGACTGTTGGCAATTCATTCATAAGCTTCTAGCAGGAATAATAAAGGTATGTCATAACTGAGAGATATATGAAAAAATGTTCCTGAGTCATTGCATGACGAACTCAAGAAGTTACTAAAACAGACATGTCGGAAGAGGTGACAGGTCTGCTTTAAATGATAACTGGAATATCATTTTAACATTAAACCCTTGACAAGATCTGTTACACATGTATGGAGGATCTTGTCTCTTTAAAGATAGAGTCCCCTTCAGAGTGGAGCAAACACCATAGTCGCCAGGTGCCTGATGTTTCCCACAGCAAACACCTGGGGCTACTGTCTGCAATTGGTGATAAAGCGAATTGCAGACATTTAATGACTCAGATTCCACAGCTGTGTTCCTATGTGGAAGACCCACAGACCAATGGTAATACATTGGAGTCTATGACCAAAGGGATTTGATGATCGCATGTTCAAGTTCTCAAGAGGAACCTTAAAAAAGATAAAAAAGAAAAGTTCACTCCCCTTTCCCTATCATAACAATAAGAAGAAATATACAATAAAAAATAAACATCATAGACATTTCTGCATCCCAAAATTCCACAGCCATTAAAATATAAAAATATTTATCCAGTACAGCAAACGATGTAATGGAAAAAAAAAAATCAAAATAACTGATTTGCCACTTTTTGTCATTTCATGTCCCCCCAAAAAAAATTAAAAAAAAGTAACACAAAAGTCATACACACCCCAAAATGGTATCCACGAAAGGTACAGATTGCCCTGCAAAAAAATAAGCCTCCACACAGCTCCGTAGAAATAAAAATAAAATTCTTATAGGGGTCAGAATGGCTATGAAAATAAAAACATAATTTTTTCAAAATTTTTATTTTTTTAAGTATTAAAACACAAAAAAACTATACAAGTGTGGTATTACTGTAATGATACTGGCACAGAGAATGAAGGGCATGGTCAGTTTTACTGCATAGGCAACACCATAAAAACAAAACCCATAAAAGTTTTGTCCCACTTCAATTGGAAGAGTCCCACTTCAATTGGAATTTTATTCCTGCTTCCTTCTACATTGTATGCAAAAGTAAATGGTGCCATTAGTAAGTACATCTTGTCCTGCAAAAAAAAAAACAAGCCCTCATACGGCTATGTGAATGGAAAAATAAAAAAACTTATGGTTCTGGGAAGGCTGGGACTAAAAAATTAAAAAAAAAGGAAAATCACCATGTTCTCAATGGGCTAATACAGTTTCTGATAATACTATATGAGTCCACCTTGCAGTAATAGCAACTGGAAAAAGGAAAAGTTCATGCTTTGTTAGCATCTAAGTGAGAGCACTGTAGTTTCCTTATCTTTTTCGATGTAAAATCCATAGTTTTCTGTTCATTTGACCTTTAGAGAAAACTCAGCAGTTTTATTTGTCATAGGTAGCAATAATTCCCCTGCCAAGTGGAGAGAGGTTTGACCTTATCTGAATATTCTCCAAACATCAAATAGAAGAATGAACAAGCAGCAGATAATTATTTTATGAATACAACCCATTTGAAGGCCGACAGTTGTGATTTAAATTAGATTCATGTCAGTGGCATTACATATTTAAGAAGCAATGCAGCACATATCATTTGTGCGCAGTTTCATTATTCACTAAGTAGTGAACTTTGAAAGACCTCTCATGTTCATGTTTATCCAGATGAAGAAATACAGTAGATGAATTATTCACTTCTCCTATCTGAGGAAGCATTTAGTACGTCCCAAGAGATGAACTGAACTGAGGGCAAGTTTGACAAACTTTTCTTATACATCATCATATTGTTTCATATTTTACGTTATTTTTATAGTAAAACACGTTATGTCAAGGGTACAACACTGCAGGAGATCTGGAATCAATGTGATGTGGTTGATATGTAGATATGAATATGATGGCTAAATCTGTAATGAATCCAGTCTAGATCTTAAACTATTGGCCTTAGGTAACCCCTGTTCATATGCTATGTTTCTTACTTTCCCTGTATTAAGGTCCTTTTACATGGGTCAATGCGCAGGCAAATATCAGGAATGAATCGTGACTGGAGGTGAGAACTGCATTTACATGCTTCAGTCATCTCCTGTGGATGATTTTAAGTATTACATAAAAGATACAATCACTTGATGAACAAGAACTTGCTTGTTTGTTGGATGATTGACGACATCCTTCCACAGGGCAACTATCAGAAATAAGTATATGTACGAATGCTCAGCTCCGATAATTACCCTGATCCTTGACCTGTGTAAGAGGGCCGTATAGCAGCTGCAAAGAAAGTCTTTTGCTCCAGACTTCCATAAGCACTGATCAACATCCATGCATTCCTCTCACAGTGGCGCTACAGGAAAATTGATTATTTGATCAGATTGCATAGTTTACAGCTGATTGATGCCCCTACTAAGTGGTCTGCAATATCCTTTTATCTAACATACCACTTTCATCATTTTGAGATATTTTGAAGATATACATTTTTGTCTCCCATTCACCCTAAATTTGTACATACTTAAAGGAAATGTGTCATCAGAATATGTTTTTAGGATATATACAGTATATATATACACACTTCTTCACAACACGGGATTTTCAAGTCCACACAACTTCATTTTCACACCTTTTGCTCCAGCATGAAACAAAACCATCAAAATAACACCTGCCCGGCTAGCCTCTGACTACACATAGTTCAGCTAACTCACCTAAATACAAGCGCTGTTCACACACAGCTTTTAGGTGCGGCTTCCTCAGCCGTTCAGTCCAGGAGCCTCCTGGCTGTGACTCCAACCGTACCTTTGGGGGGAGATGGTCCAACAATCCTCGCGACTCTGACTGTGTGACCCTCTTCTCCTAGGGTCACTGGGCCCCCCAAACTTCCAGGCTACACTGAGCCTTGTGGCCCCTCAGCCTTTGTGGCTGAGACCACACAGAGCCACCGCAGGCTCTAACCTCTCAAGCCTCCTCAGCCTTGTGGCCCCCCAGCCCTGCTGGCTGGGACCCCACAGGCCCTCTCCAGGTCTGTTCCCTGGGGCCCTCTCTCTCTCTCTAACACACAGTGCAAGGTTAACTTATCCCTGCCTGATTAATCCAGCTGGCCTCACCTGGGGCTTAGGGAAAACCTGTGACAGATTAGGGTGTGTGGACTGGAAGACTCCCACTTCCAACCTGTCTCCTAGTCCAAGAAATCCAGCCCATGCAACATTAAAGAAAACCCAGCTCCAGCAACTATGCTTGCTGAAGCTATACCACTTCTGGATTTCAGTTCTCACCTGGCTAAACTGACAAACCAGGCGAGATACACACCCCACACCTCACATTACTACACACATCACCACTATATATATATATATATATATATATATATATATATATATATATATACTAGAATTTTGGTGAGTTTTTCATGTATCTATCAATCTTTAATAAAAATGTATACAATCCTGGAATTTTCACACTGCCCACTAGGCTTAATAATAGGTCATGATTTCCTGTTTTGTACAGGTAACTTTTCAGTAGCCATAATCACCACAGACAGAATTACAACGTCAAGTAACACCTGCATATTGATAAAACAGGATTCACCATTCACAATAGGTGATATGACAACTTATTAGCTCCCTCCTGACCTCTGCTCAGGTCACAGAACATGCCTAGAAAACTCTCCTATGTAAGTCAATGAGTCAGCTCCTATCCATTGTTTTATGGCCCATGTAGCTGTTCTCAAAAGACAGTAAGTCTTAATATATTTTAGGCCTAGTGGCCAGTGTAAAAATTACAGAATTATATACATTTTTATACAAATAACGCTAACAGTTGTATATACCGTATTTATAGAAAGGTTGCCCTTGTTAGTCTAGACAGTTGTTCAGATGTTTCCAGATTATCAGGTTGGTTCACTACATGTTAATGATTGGCTATGTGAATGACTATAGAGGGTCTTTGAGATGTTTTCACACCTTGTTTTGTAACTACCAGGACTCTTCCTAGAGCTGGTTTCCCAACCAAACTAAGTAATCAGGGGAGAAGGGCCTTGGAAAGAGAGGTTTACCAAGAACCCAATGGTCTGAGCTCCAAGATCCTGTGCGCAGATGGATGAAACTTCTAGAAGGTCAATTATCTCTGCAGCATTCCATGAATCTGGGCTTTATGGCAGAGTAGCCAGAAAGAAGCCTCTCTCCTCATCAAAAGTCACATTAAGCAGGAAAGTCAGCCTGTAGTTTGCAAAAAAGGACCTAAAGAACTCTTGGACTGTAAGAAACAACATTCTCTGGTTTGATGAAACCAAGATTGAACGTTTTGAAATTTTTGGAGGAAACCAGGCACTGCTCAGCACCTGCCCAATACCATACCTACAGTGAAGCATGATGGTGGCAGCATTATGCTGTAGGGGTGTTATTCAGCTGTGACAGGCAGACTGGTCAGGGTTGAGGGAAAGCTGAGTGGGGCAAAGTACAGAGATATTTTTGATGTAAACATGATCCAAGCACACAGCCAAGACAACACAGGAGTGGCTTAGGGACAACTTTGTGAATGTCCTTGAGTGGCCCAGCCAGAGGCGTTACTTGAATCCAATCAAACATTTCTGTAGTGACCTGAAAATGTCTGTTCATGGATGGTCCCCATTCAACCTAACAGAGCTTGAGAAGATCTGCAGAGCAGAACAGCAGAAAATACCCAATTCTAGATGTGAAAACCTTGTGGGTAGTGTTGAGCGTCGCAAGCTTCGGATCAGTTTTCAAATTGAAAAATCGAATTGCGAAGTTATTCACAGAAGTCTCTGAAGAATTCGGATATATCGAATTTCACCTCGCTGGAGCCCATACATTTGAATGCTGTGCGTAGATGGATCTCCATACAGCATTGAAACAAAGTTTTGACCAGAGCGACTTTGGATCTATGGACCAGAGCGACTTTGGATCTATGATCCAAAGCTCACTTTGCTCAATACTACTTGTGGCATCATACCCAAGAAGATTGGAGGCTGTAATAGCTGCCAAAAGTGCTTCAACTAGGTCCTGAGTAAGGGGTCTGAGTGTCCCTGTAAGATTTAAGTTTTTTTTTTCAATTAATTAGCAAAGATTTCTAAAATCCCGACTTTGTCATTATGGGGTATTGAGTGCAGAATGATGGGGGAAAAAAATGCACTTTTTTCTTGTAGTACAAGGCCACAATATAACAAAATGTGAAAGGGTCTGAAGACCTTCTGGATGCATTGTCCACAATACGATTGTATTACTGTTCTTATAGCATCATTATTTCATCAGTATTGCATCCTTATTACAATGCAAGAAACAGAATCAGAAATTAGGTGAAAGAATCATTTCATCCAACATATGATGATTCGCAAACATATAATTTCACCTAATTTCTGCTTCTCTTGCCTGCTGTCACTAACCTTGCATTGAACTATTGACTGTAGTGTGGGTCAGTCGTACCAAGCCCACCAAATGACACGCACCTGGATATCAGTCAGTATTGCTCTAACATCGCTTTGCAGTACTGCATCTTTGTCTGGATGGGTAATACTGATGTTGTCTTCTAAGGTATATTCACACCCCCATTCCCATCAGACTATTAGGACAGTCACATAGATTTCTGCCCCAAGCACAGATATTGAAATAATGCAAGTTAGGCAGCTCCTTAGAAATAGATTTGCAATACTGATACAGTACTGACGCATTGGCATTTTGAATACTCTCCATAGACTTCCCAGATGAAACAGATACAGGTTGTTTTTAAAAAAATAATATATGTATTTTTTTTGCTCATGTAACTAGCCCCATTGATTACCATCATCTCTGTATTAGGAATTAAAAAATGCAGACACATAACATGCAGACACATAAAAAGTATAATAGTCTGAAAATGACCTAAAAAGGGGTTCTCCAGGATTTAAAAAAAATTGATGACCTAACCCTAAGATATGTAATAAATATCAGATTTGCGGGGCTCCGAAACCCTTCACCTCAGCTGGTAGGCACTGTTATTGAAACTAGATTGTAATGGACAAAGATCTTTTACTCATAGTTTAATAAACTTTTTATGCTAACTTTTTCTAAGTCGTGTTAAGTCTATTTTTTCCCGAATCTGAGAACTCACATCAGTAAATAGTTGGTTACTGGAGCGCTGCTCCTGTTCGAGTGAATGGACCAATGATCTGATGATCAGATAATGTTGGCCTATCTTAAAGATTGGCCATCAATGTAAAATCACTAGAAAAGTCATTTAACAGGATAACAGGCAAATACGAATTAAAATATTGTACATTTTACCATGGCAAACATTGCTTATATATTTTCCGTACATAGGACAAAATATATGCATGGGATATATCGCCGCATGTATTTTATTCTTGTTTTATAGCCGTTAAAAAGCTCTATTCATCTAAGTTAATTGCACCTATCAAAGAGTATTAATTAGCATCAGGCCGTCTCCCCACAACTGTATTAAGGAAATATTTATTTTCTTTTGAAATCCTTAATAGACGTGAGCAATCCCCAGCTGATGCCACTCATTATGCCATCAGCAGCACATGCCACTGCATTATTTTACCCTGGTCTCCAGATGCTACATTGATCCCCCCTCTAGAGAAATACAATTGTTCTGATGCCCACAGCCATTTTTCTTAATGTAGTTTACCTCATTTGAGCAGGACTCGGTTTCATCAGCATAATTTAACATTAATGTGTTTAGTGCTCACAAAATACCCCTTAAAGAAGTGTGCAATGAGAATGTCATTTACAATTAAATGAAAAACATGTCGTGTATTTGCAGATAGCTTTAATAAAAAATACAATTTTTAATACAGTTTTCAACATCTCAAACATCTCATAACTAGAGGTTTTTTGTGTTATCCTTACAGTAACATAACATTGTATATAACACATAAAAATATATAATTGAGAAATATTATGCATTTTTAAGACATTTCCCATTTCTTCTTAAATATATAAGCATTATGTTGTAAGAAAAAAGACTTATGTCTAAGTAGAGATCAATTTAGCACTGGAACCTGGTTACAGCAGAAAAAACACTTTTGCAGGAGTTCCTTTATGAAAAAGGCTAGAAATTACTGACCTAGTGACTAAGCAAAGCAAAGTGAATGTCATAGATGTACAGTACATATTTTCTGCTGATCAATAAATCTTAGGACTGTAAAAAACACGCTAAAACACATCACACATCAAAAATTGTGATTGGTAAAGCTTAGCAGTAGAGTTTTTATTAAAATTGAGGGCTATGGGTGGAAAAACAGCCACATGTAGAGCAGCAAATACAACAAAACACAGTGTGCCAGTTTTTCTGGGACAAGTCCCTTGCATGGCATATATTAATGTTCTGTGTCTAAAAGTGTTATGAAGTGTGCCATGCTAGACATCATTATTTGGGTAATTTTTTTTTTTTGTCTAAACATAATTTGTACCTGGTCTTGTCCTAGTCTAAACCATGGTGAGTTGCATCGGGTTGTGTAAAAGTACTAGCTCCAAGGTGGTATAAAAATTAGAGATGAGAGAGCATACTCGTCCGAGCTTGGTGCTCGTTCGAGTATTAGGGAACTCGTAAGTGCTTGCTGCTCGGACGAGTTTCTCCCCATGCTCGAGGAAATGGCAACTTCCGCATGGTGCTTTTTTGGTGCCTATAAACACAGCCAATCACAAGCCAGGAGACTCTACGGTACACCCAGCATCACGTGGGGCCCTTACATGTCGATAGCAGGGGTTGGCTGGCCTGATCAGGTGACCCTGGAATATACTAGTGACTGGCCGCGGTGCTCGGCTCAGATGCCGTCTGGATGTCGTTAGGGATAGAGCTGCTGTGTTTCAGGGAGAGTGTTAGGGCCTGCATTTAGTTCTCTGTTAGGCAGGAATCACCCACAAAGAACCCAACAGCCCTTCTAAGGGCTAGAAAACATTTTTTTTTGTCTCCTGGCTTGGCTGGCTGGCACTAGTAGTGCAGCTATCGCCATATATAACCCCCTTTATTTTTTTATGTTATATCTCAGTGATACAAATCCATGGAACCGTTCTGTGTGTCACAGTTCAGTACACTCACTATTTTCTGTCCAGGTGACACTTTCTGTACGTCACAGAATAGAACCAAGTCATTTGCTACCTGTCACGTATACAGCTTGATCCTAAAAATTTCTGTGCAACATTTGTCTGGGTTGCAGTCTAAATAGCCACCGTCAGTAGGGTGTCAGTCAGCTCTACGATAGTTTCTGCATGTCACGTTCCAAAAAAAACAAAAATCCAAAACAAAATATACAAAAAAATTAGTTTTTTAGTTGTTTTAGCTCAGTGATACAAATCCATTTCACACAGCTGCGTGTAACCTTTCTGTGTGTCACAGTTCAGCACACTCGCTCCAATCCGTATATTCTGTCCAGGTGACACTTTCTGTACGTCACAGAATACAACCGAGTCATTTGCTACCTGTCACGTATATAGATTGATCCTAAAAATCTCTGTGCTACATTTGTCTGGGTCGCAGTCTAAATAGCCACCGTCAGTAGGTTGTCAGTCAGCTCTACAATAGTTTCTGCACGTCATGTTCCAAAAAAAAACAAAACAAAAAATATAAAAAAAAATATTTAAAAAAAATTAGTTTTTTTGTTGTTTTAGCTCCGTGATACAAATCCATTTCACAGAGCTGCGTGTAACCTTTCTGTGTGTCACAGTTCAGCACACTCGCTCCAATCCGTATATTCTGTCCAGGTGACACTTTCTGTACGTCACAGAATACAACCAAGTCATTTGCTACCTGTCACGTATATAGATTGATCCTAAAAATCTCTGTGCAACATTTGTCTGGGTCGCAGTCTAAATAGCCACCGTCAGTAGGTTGTCAGTCAGCTCTACGATAGTTTCTGCACATCACGTTCCAAAAAAAAAACAAAACAAAAAATATAAAAAAAAATAATTTTTTTTGTTGTTTTAGCTTAGTGATACAAATCCATTTCACACAGCTGCGTGTAACCTTTCTGTGTGTCACAGTTCAGCACACTCGCTCCAATCCGTATATTCTGTCTAGGTGACACTTTCTGTACGTCACAGAATACAACCAAGTCATTTGCTACCTGTCACGTATATAGATTGATCCTAAAAATCTCTGTGCGACATTTGTCTGGGTCGCAGTCTAAATAGCCACCGTCAGTAGGGTGTCAGTCAGCTCTACGATAGTTTCTGCATGTCACGTTCCAAACAAAACAAAACAAAAAATATTAAAAAAAAATATAAAAATTTTTTTTGTTTTTTTTTTGTTTTAGCTGAGTGATACAAATCCATTCACACAGCTGCGTGTAACCTTTCTGTGTGTCACAGTTCAGCACACTCACTCCAATCCGTATATTCTGTCCAGGTAACACTTTCTGTATGTCACAGAATACAACCAAGTCATTTGCTACCTGTCACGTATATAGATTGATCCTAAAAATCTCAGTGCGACATTTGTCTGGGTCGCAGTCTAAATAGCCACCGTCAGTAGGGTGTCAGTCAGCTCTACGGTAGTTTCTGCACGTCACATTCCAAAAAAAAAACAAAACAAAAAAAAATATATGAAAAAAAAATTTTAAAAAAATTAGTTTTTTTGTTGTTTTAGCTCAGTGATACAAATCCATTTCACACAGCTGCGTGTAACCTTTCTGTGTGTCACAGTTCAGCACACTCGCTCCAATCCGTATATTCTGTCCAGGTGACACTTTCTGTATGTCACAGAATACAACCAAGTCATTTGCTACCTGTCACGTATATAGATTGATCCTAAAAATCTCTGTGCGACATTTGTCTGGGTCGCAGTCTAAATAGACACCGTCAGTAGGGTGTCAGTCAGTTCTATGATAGTTTCTGCACGTCATGTTCCAAAAAAAACTAAACTAAAAAAAAAATTTAAAAAAAAATTAGATTTTTTGTTGTTTTAGCTCAGTGATACAAATCCATTTCACACAGCTGCGTGTAACCTTTCTGTGTGTCACAGTACAGCACACTCACTCCAATCCGTATATTCTGTCCAGGTAACACTTTCTGTACGTCACAGAATACAACCAAGTCATTTGCTAACTGTCACGTATATAGATTGATCCTAAAAATCTCTGTGCGACATTTGTCTGGGTCGCAGTCTAAATAGCCACCGTCAGTAGGGTGTCAGTCAGCTCTACGATAGTTTCTGCACGTCACATTCCAAAAAAAACAAAACAAAAAAAAAATATATGAAAAAAAATATTAAAAAAAAATTAGTTTTTTTGTTGTTTTAGCTGAGTGATACAAATCCATTTCACACAGCTGCGTGTAACCTTTCTGTGTGTCACAGTTCAGCACACTCACTCCAATCCGTATATTCTGTCCAGGTGACACTTTCTGTACGTCACTTAATTAAACCAGACTGAACAAGTTTGTGGGTTTCAGTACACCAGGCCCATTTATTCTTTTTTTTTTTTATATCATACACTTATATACAGAAAATGTTGAACCCCAGGGCTAAGGGTCGAGGATGAGGGCGTGGACGTGGGCATTCAATTACTGCAGGGGGCAGAGGCCGTGGTCCTGGGCAGGGTGAGACAGTACCTACTGATGAGGGAGCTGTGGAACGCTGCAGAGCTACACTCCCTAGCTTCATGTCTCAACTTACAGGGACACGTGGTAGAGGACTGTTGAAACCACAACAGTGCGAACAGCTGATCTCGTGGATTGCGGACAATGCTTCAAGTAATTTGTCCACCAGTCAGTCTTCCACGCAGTCCACCCACGTTACCCAAGGGAGCACTCCTCTGGCTCCTCCAACTCAACCTCCTATGCCCCAGTCTGCCGCCTCCCAGGAAAATTTGGAATGCGATCCGGCATACTCTCAGGAACTGTTTTCTGGACCCTTCCCAGAGTCACAAACCACTTCTCAGGTTGCTGCTGACCTCGTTCCCGATGCCCAAGTTTTCCAACTGTCGCAGTCTGTCGGTGATGATGATGATGATGATGATGATGATGACAATGTTGAGTTAGTGGAAGAAGTTTGTAAAGAGGTGTCGGACGATGAGGAGACACAGTTGTCAGACAGTGGTGAAGTTGTAAGGGGAGGAATTTCGAGGGGGGGAGCAGACTGAGGAATCGGAGGATGACGAGGTGACTGACCCAAGCTGGGTTGATATGGCGAGTGAAGACAGTACTTCTGAGGCGGAGGCGAGTGCTGCACCAGAACAGGTTGTAAGAGGCAGTGGTGTGGCCAGAGGGAGAAGCAGGGCCAGAGCTGGTGCATCAGCAAGTCTGGAGGTTCTTTAAAGAAAGTGAGGATGACCGACGGACTGTGGTGTGCAACCTGTGCCACACCAGGATCAGCAGGGGTGCCACCACTACTAGCCTAACCACCACCAGCATGCGCAGGCATATGAGTGCTAAACACCCCACTCAATGGAACCAAGGCCGTTCATCACCTCCTGCGGGTCACACCACTGCTCCTTCCCCTGTGTCACTCGCTGCCTCTGCTAGTCAACCCCCTGCGTCACTCAATGCCTCTGCTAGTCAACCCCCTGCCCAGGACCCCGACACGAGCTCCTCCCGCCGGAAAACCACACCTTCGCCTCCACGATCCTCCACAGTGTCCACCAATGTGTCCCAGCGCAGCGTTCAGCTGTCTTTACAGCAGACGCTGGAGCGCAAGAGGAAATACAGTTCCACCCACCCACATGCCCAAGCCCTCAACGTCCACATCTCCAAATTGCTGAGCCTGGAGATGCTGCCCTATAGGCTGGTAGAGACCGAGGCCTTTCGCAATCTCATGGCGGTGGCTGCCCCTCGGTATTCGGTCCCCAGCCGCCACTATTTTTCCCGATGTGCCGTCCCAGCCCTACACCAGCACGTGTCACAGAACATCATCCGTGCCCTGACCAACGCTGTTTCTGAGAAGGTCCACCTAACCACGGACACGTGGACAAGTGCTGCTGGGCAGGGACACTATATCTCACTGACAGCACATTGGGTTAACTTGGTGGAGGCTGGGACTGAGAATGACCCTGGGGCCGCTCATGTACTGCCCACACCGAGGATTGCGGGGCCTACCTCGGTCACGGTTTCTCAGACGTACTATGCCTCCTCCGACCCCTCCTCCTTTTCCACCGAATTACCATCCGTGGGCACGGCGCCTTCAGTCGGTAGCTCTAGGCGCAGCAGCAGTGCCGTGGGAAAGCGCCAGCAGGCGGTGCTCAAACTGCTGAGCTTAGGAGACAAAAGGCACACCGCCCAAGAGCTGTTACAGGGCATCACGGCGCAGACCGATCTGTGGCTGGCACCGCTGAACCTCAAGCCAGGCATGGTTGTGTGTGACAACGGGCGTAACCTGGTGGTGGCTCTGCAACTCGGCAGACTGACACATGTGCCATGCCTGGCCCACGTGTTCAATCTCATAGTTCAGCGGTTCCTCAAGACTTACCCCAATCTGTCTGATTTGCTCACCAAGGTGCGCCGCATCTGTTCGCATTTCCGCAAGTCGACCACAGATGCTTCCACTCTCAGGGCAGCGCAGCGCCGCCTACAACTGCCCGCTCACCGACTGTTGTGCGACGTGCCCACGAGATGGAATTCGACATTAAACATGTTATCCAGAGTTTACCAGCAGCGCAGAGCAATTGTAGACTGCCAGATGTCAACTTCCACCAGAAATGGTAGTCAGGTCAGTCAGATTCCTCAAGTCTACAATGAGGAGTGGACGTGGATGTCTGATATCTGCCAGGTGTTGAGCAACTTTGAGGAGTCAACACAGATGGTCAGCGGCGATGCCGCCATTATCAGCCTCACCATCCCGCTGCTTTGCCTGTTGAAAAAGTCACTGCTCAGCATCAAGTCGGATGCTTTGCGCTTGTCACAAGAGACGGTGGAAGAAGATACGTCGCTTGATAGCCAGAGCACCCTCTGGTCTGTTTCTCAGCGCGTATCGGAGGGGGGGATGAGGATGAGGAGGAAGAGAAGGAGAATGTCGGCGAGACAGTAGAGGGTACCAGTGCTCAGTCCTTAACTCTTGAGCGTGTATGGGCTGAAGAGGAGGACTTGGAGGAGGAGGAGGAGGAAATGGAGAGTCAGGCCAGTGAGGAGAGGGAATTCTTGCGTGTTGGGACTCTGGCACACATGGCAGACTTCATGTTAGGCTGCCTATCCCGTGACCCTCGCGTTAGAAGAATTTTTTCAAATACCGATTACTGGGTGTTCACTCTCCTGGACCCACGGTACAAGCAGAACCTTTCCACTCTCATCCCTGCAGAGGAAAGGAGTATGAGAGTGAATAGATATCAACAGGCCCTGGTGCACAAGCTGAAACAATTCTTCCCATCTGACGCCGCTAGCGGCAGAGGGCATGGTTCTGTGGGCCAAGTAGCGGGGGAGAGGAGGCGAGCAGGCAGCTTGTCCAGCACTGGCAGGGGAACGCTCTCCAAGGCCTTTGCCAGTTTTATGTCACCCCAGCAAGACACTGTCACCTGTACCCAGTCTAGGCAGAGTAGGGGGGAGCTGTACAGAAAGATGGTGAGGGAGTACCTAGCTGACCATACCAACGTCCATAGCGATCACTCTGCTCCATACAACTACTGGGTTTCAAAGCTGGACACGTGGCCTGAACTGGCGCTGTACGCCTTGGAGGTGCTGGCCTGCCCTGCCGCTAGCGTGCTGTCAGAGCGGGTATTCAGTGCAGCTGGTGGCGTCATCACCGATAAGCATACACGCCTGTCAACTGACAGCGCTGACAGGCTGACGCTTATTAAAATGAACAAAGCCTGGATTTCACCGGAATTCAAATCTCCTCCCGGGGAAAGCAGCTAAAGATTTAAATAACTTATGTATCCGATTCCTCTTCTCTACTCCTCCTCCATATCGTCTTTGCCTAACGCTGACCAAAAAAACGCCATTTTTCAGAGGTCCAACTGGCACTCTTTTACCACAATTTTTCAGGAGGGCCACCTACAGGCCCTCTGTCCGAACAATTTTTCCGGAGGTCCACCTACAGGCCCTCTGTCCAAACAATTTTTCTGGAGGTCCACCTACAGGCCCTCTCTCCAAACAATTTTTCCGGAGGTCCACCTACAGGCCCTCTGTCCAAACAATTTTTCCGGAGGTCCACCTACAGGCCCTCTGTCCAAACAATTTTTCCGCAGGTCCACCTACAGGCCCTCTCTCCGAACAATTTTTCCAGAGGTCCACCTACAGTCCCTCTCTCCAAACAATTTTTCCGGAGGTCCACCTACAGGCCCTCTGTCCAAACAATTTTTCCGGAGGTCCACCTACAGGCCCTCTCTCCAAACAATTTTTCCGGAGGTCCACCTACAGGCCCTCTCTCCAAACAATTTTTCTGGAGGTCCACCTACAGGCCCTCTCTCCAATTCCAGTTTCCAGTTTTATTTGCGCAAACTGCGTAAATTTTTATTTTTGGGATAGGTTTGAAAAATAATATTACCTGCGTATCTATATTGCCCAACATTGGATACGGTAGCAAGTAGAAGACCAAACTCATGCTGCCCACAGGGTTCCGCAAATTCCTGGTCCACAATGTCAAGGAGCTCGAGGTTCTGTTGATGAGCAACAAGTCCTTCTGTGCTGAAATCGCTTACAATGTCTCCATCTAAGAACCTAAAGACCATTATGGAGAGAGCGGCACAGCTCGTCATCAAAGTGACGAACCCCAACGCCAGACTGCGCAGAGAAGATAACTAATAAATATCTCTGTGGTTATTTTTGCTAAATAAAAGTTAAATAAACACAAAAAAAATTGATCTGTTCCTGTGCCTGATCCACCCAAGTTGAATCTGTCCCATCATGAGAAAGTCCCCCCAAGGAGTCCCCACTATAACTTGCTTCCCATACAACTACCTCACCCCCCGACACCCGTGTCTCGCCATTGTCCACCACCTCCTCAGACAACACTGGTAAATCCACACTGTCAGCACACGGAAACAGCAAAAGGTCTTGCGAATTGGGGCAGAGAATGTTCTGGGCTAGCACATCAGAGAAGAGGTGACTATGGGGTTCCAGGGAGTACGTGACCACATGCAATATCCATTTAAAAGTCATGCCACAATTGATCGAGCTCATAATTGACAATTGTACCGGTTGATGCTAAATTTTTAAGTTGGGGTCCTGCGTCGTCATTCTAACTACATCCGGCTGTTGTCACCACCACACACGCTAGCCCAGGGGGCACTCCTCTGGCTGTTCCTGCTCAACCTCCTTCCCCCCAGCCTGCCCCCCCACCTACAGGCCCTCTCTCAAAACAATTTTTCCGCAGGTCCACCTACAGGCCCTCTCTCCAAACAATTTTTCCGGAGGTCCACCTAAAGGCCCTCTCTCCAATTCCAGTTTCCAGTTTTATTTGCGCAAACTGCGTAAATTTTTATTTTTGGGATAGGTTTGAAAAATAATATTACCTGCGTATCTATATTGCCCAACATTGGATACGGTAGCAAGTAGAAGACCAAACACATGCTGCCCACAGGGTTCCGCAAATTCCTGGTCCACAATGTCAAGGAGCTGGAGGTTCTGTTGATGAGCAACAAATCCTTCTGTGCTGAAATCGCCCACAACGTCTCCATCTAAGAACCTAAAGACCATTGTGGAGAGAGTGGCACAGCTCGCCATCAAAGTGACGAACCCCAACGCCAGACTGCGCAGAGAAGATAACGAATAAATATTTCTGTGGTTATTTGTGCTAAATAAAAGTTAAATAAACACAAAAAAAATTGATCTGTTCCTGTGCCTGATCCACCCAAGTTGAATCTGTCCCATCATGAGAAAGTCCCCCCAAGGAGTCCCCACTGTAACTTGCTTCCCATACAACTACCTCACCCCCCGACACCTGTGTCTCGCCATTGTCCACCACCTCCTCAGACAACACTGGTAAATCCACACTGTCAGCACACGGAAACAGCAAAAGGTCTTGCGAATTGGGGCAGAGAATGTTCTGGGCTAGCACATCAGAGAAGGGGTGACTATGGGGTTCCAGGGAGTACGTGACCACATGCAATATCCATTTAAAAGTCATGCCACAATTGATCGAGCTCATAATTGACAATTGTACCGGTTGATGCTAAATTTTTAAGTTGGGGTCCTGCGTTGTCATTCTAACTACATCCGGCTGTTGTCACCACCACACACGCTAGCTCAGGGGGCACTCCTCTGTCTCTTCCAGCTCAACCTCCTTCCCCCCAGCCTGCCCCCCCACCTACAGGCCCTCTCTCCAAACAATTTACGTCTTTGTCCTATCTTTCTCTCTCTCCAAACCATTTTTCCGGATAGCTGCCATATACGGTATTAAACTGAGTAGTATACATGGAAGACATACCACACTTGATCAATCTCATAATTTACGACTGTACCGGTTGATGCTAAATTTTTAAGTTGGGGTCCTGCGTCGTCATTCTAAATACATCCGGCTGTTATCACCACCACACACGCTAGCCCAGGGGGCACTCCTCTGGCTCTTCCAGCGAAACCTCCTTCCCCCCAGCCTGCCCCCCACCTACAGGCCCTCTCTCCAAACAATTTACCTGGATAGGGGACGTATTAGATATTGTACTGATGTTTTTTTTTGTTCTTCTTTTAATTGCCTCCTGACCTGTGATAGGCAGAGCATGGACACGTCCCCTTAGCTGCAGTGGGAAAGACACTCCCCTGGCCAGAGCAAGCTCTTTTTCTGTTTTCCGTGGTCGAAAAATCCAGTAAATATAAGGTCCCAAGATAGGGGACGTATATGGTATTAAACTGAGAAGAATCGATACCATACCGGTTGATGCAACAGTTTTTCCACACCCATTCCGGCTGTTGTCACCACCACATACGCTAGCCCAGGGGGCACTCCTTTGGCTCTTCCAGCGAAACCTCCTTCCCCCCAGCCTGCCCTCCACCTACAGGCCCTCTCTCCAAATAATTTACCCGGGTAGAGGACATATTAGATATTGTACTGATTTTTTTTTTGGTTCTTCTTTTAATTGCCTCCTGCGATAGACAGGAATCAATCCCGGGTCAACTGCTTGGGAAGCAGCTATGCTTACCACCAACAGCCACAGCAACTGATAAGAACAGATACTAAACTTGATGTCAGCTGCAGTGCCAGCATGAGCAGTGGTGTCACCTGCAGGCGGTGATGGACCTTTGTTGCACCTAGTTGGGTGCTTCCCTAACATGTGATGGGTATTTGCCTCGCCTTTCTTGGTCTGGGTGAGCACAATTGCCATGAGGATAACCACCAGGCTGTTGCCTGAGAATTTGGGGTAATGGTGGGATTAGGCAGCCTCAGAGGCATCCATGCATGCTGCCCCTGCTGTTTCCTGTCCATTTCCGTGGTGTTTCCATCATTTTCTGAGGTTTCCAGGTTTTCACCCAGCCTTCCTAGGCAGAGCCTTGGTCCCCTGCAAAAATGCTCGAGTCTCCCATTGACTTCAATGGGGTTCCTTATTCGAAACGAGCACCCGAGCATCGGGAAAAGTTCGACTCGAATAACGAGCACCCGAGCATTTTAGTGCTCGCTCATCTCTAATAAAAATGGAATATAAATGTTAATAGAAAAACGTGTGGCATATTGAGCCATATTGAACGTAGATATGAGTGAATTTCTTAAAATTCAATTCAGGTCCGATTCTGATTTTTTGAAGCCCCTAAGGAAGCAAAAATTTATTGTTACAACGATGTGCACTTTTTTAGTATATTAAAGTGTTTTAAACTACTTTGAAATTGCGGTACTATACCATTGTGGTTTTCCCTATTTTTGAACGATATATGCTAAGAGGTGACGCAGAGAGCTTGGTGTGGAGTGGATAGCATATTGGACGGTGAGCCCAGAGTGATGGAAGGAGGAGCGGAGACTACAGCTTGGTATTTGGAGATATGCAATGATTATTCTTAAGGCAATATCACACTATTAGAGGTTTTTGTCTTTCTGATTGAGACATAGTGTATAAGAATCATGAGAAGACTCATCTGCCGATGACTGATTATGAAGAAGGGTTATAAGTAGTGATTAGCGAACGTGCTCGAAACGACCACTGTACCGCTCGGCTCCCCTGCGCTCGCATGGGCGCAGGCAGCCGCTTCCATCCTCCTGAGGAGGACGGAAGTGGCTGCCTGCGCCCATGCGAGCGCAGGGGAGCCGAGCGGTACAGTGCTCGTTTCGAGCACGTTCGCTCATCTCTAGTTATAATCCTGTTGTTTCCTGTGTTATATCTCTCCCCTGGTGATACAAGTAGAAGTAGTGAGTATCAAGAGTATGTTGGCATAACAGAAACAATGTTGCAATTCATGGCTGCCATAGACTTGTATTGTGCTTCAAAAAATGTCAATGGGAATGACTAAGCAGTTTCCAGACATAAACAACCTATCTGACAGAGCTAAACCAGACAGTCAAAAGGTAGGTCACTGTGTCTGTTTTCTTCCCTATAAAACTTTGTGTTAACAAAGTACCTTATGTTAATTGTGGAAAATGACTACCTTCTGAGCTCACAGACTGGAAAGACACAAAATCTCAGTATTAGTTGGCTGTACATTAACACTATCTACAGTGCAGTGCAAATACAGTGCAATAGTAGTGCAAATGAGCAGGATATATTACAATAAACATATAAAATGTAGTTCAACAAGATAAAACAAGTGTAAACAACTGCATGTCATAGTGCAAATTAACCCTTCAAAATGCAATAAGGTAGTTGATAAGGGAGTTGATGGCTTTGCATAGCAGCAATAGGGGCATATTTCCTCAAACGTTCATACTCCAAAGTACCCTTTCCCCAGGGCACTAAACATGCCACCCTTGACACTGGGGAGTGTTGTTGGTGGTGTGGGGATGTGGCAGGGTTGGGCCATCAGCCCTGGCAAATTTACAAACATCTCTAACAATAAACTTGTGTAAATGATGTATGAAATCTACTCCAGTCAGGGGCTGGAGTAGGTTTTTTTTTTTTTGCAGGAGCAAGGACATGCTTTGTATAATGTCTGAGATGGCAGGTAACAGATGTGCGGCACAGAGAGGAGGGAAGAGAAGTACCCTTCCACTAGGCAGAGAGAGGAGTGGTGACCCCTAGCTCACCTGGCTGCCCGACATTCCTAGACGGGCTGATAACCCATACGCCAATCACATGCCTAGTCCCTGGCTTACCCTGAAATAAGCCTCACCACTGACACCTGGGGTAACAACAAGGAAAGGACAAACAACACAAACACAATCAACAATCCCCTAAGGGAGACAACAACAGGAGTAAACCGGAGATCCAACATCTCTAGTTCCAACGGCTGTACAGCAACAGATGTCCACCTGAGTTCAGAAGGAAGGTCTATATCTGGCAACAAGGGAAGCAAAAAGGGAGAATATATAGTAGCTGGGAGTGGCTGACAAGAAACGCTACAGATTCCAAAATGGGACAAAAAAGATCACAAACCTAAGCAGGAAAACCTGGACCGGTATCTATTCTCACCATTAGATCATGGAGTGATCCCTTGAGAAACCGAACGTGTAGCCACCCGCTGCAACCTTCTGACCCCGGGCACAACAGGGTCAGCGATAGGTCATGACACCCTTGTGACACTTTGATTAATGACCCCCCAATTACTTATTTTCCAAATCTATAGGGGTAGTTTATGATATCCTGCACTAGCTCTGAAAGGTTGCTAAAAAGGGTTTTGTGACTTTTGGGGGTTATTTGCAAAACAATTTAGCAAAATATGGCATTTTTTCACCACTCACTCCAGTTTTAGAAAATGAAGAATATGTGTACTCCCACAGCCCCTGCCACCAGAGAGGCCAGAGCTTTTTCCTATAGTGTGCAAGCATGTCCATTGTTACTAGATCGCAAGCAGTGTATGAAGCAATTGGAAAATAAATGAAGACATCAAAGAAGACAATATGGACAATCACAATCTAATCTAATAACTATGTATAAATATATCAGGGGTCAGTACAGAGATCTCTCCCATGATCTCTTTGTCCCAAGGACAGTGACCATGACGAGGGGAAATCCTCTGCGCCTGGAGGAAAGAAGGTTTGTTCACAAAAATAGAAGAGGATTCTTTACGGTAAGAGCAGTGAGACTATGGAACTCTCTGCCTGAGGAGGTGGTGATGGTAAGTTCACTAAAAGAGTTCAAGAGGGGCCTGGATGTATTTCTGGAGGGTAATAATATTACAGGTTATAGTTACTAGATATGGGTTGTTGTTGATCCAGGGAGTAATTCTGATTGCCTGATTGGAGTCGGGAAGGAATTTTTTCCCCTAAAGTGAGGAAAATTGGCTTCTACCGCACAGGGGTTTTTTGCCTTCCTCTGGATCAACTTGTAGGAAAACAGGTCGAACTGGATGGACAGATGTCTTTTTTTCGGCCTTATAAACTATGTTACTATGTTACAATACAATACGTTAGTATGATAACTGCCATTTGCTGAAGTGAGACAACCCCTTTAAAGATTCACCAAGTTTATCACAGTTACATAGTTAAAGGGGTTGTCCGAGTTATTTTTTTGTTCTTTATATGTTTCTAACTTGTCAGGTATAACAACTTTCCCATATACTTTGTGTTTCTAAAGCTGCTGAGTTTCTAAAGCTGCTGAGTTGACTGAGGGTCACATGACCTGTGATGTCACCTTATCTCCCTGGTCTGTGATGTTTCGTGTACAAGCCTCAGAGTTCAGATAACAGTCTGTACACAAGACGTCACTGGCCACGCCCCCTTTCTTTGCCAGGATCCTGCTATCTGCTCTCTCCCTGGATTCCTTCAGATAAAACATTAACCCCTTCAGCCAGAACACACTGAGGGCTCAAGGCTTTATAGCAAATAGTAGCTGCAGCAGTGAGAGGAGACAAATGCTGGGTAAGGAGCTATAGAGGAATTGTACAAGAACAGGTAGGGAGAATTTCCTGTGTGTATGAGCAGTGTCATTGTACAGCTGGGACTTGTAGTCCTACACAAAAACATGCTGCTGAGTATCCCAGCAGGCAGACATGTACTCACAGCACTTATATTTACTGCCTTTTCAGAGAAGGGGGGAGGGGCAGAGATTGTTATTACTGCATGTAAACAAAGGCCAGAAGAGAACCAGGGAAATGAGGAAATATAGATTTTTTTTTGCCTAAAACTTGCTGAACTTAGTTATATATTGCTGCCCATCAGATTTACAGTGCTATATATATTTTTTCCATAACTTGGACAACCCCTTTAATACAGTTTAAAAAAGACATAAGTCCATTAAGTTCAACCAAGGGATAGGAGGGTGCTTTCATAAATGATGCAAAACTGAGTTTAAAAATTCCTCTCATGAATCTCTCCCAATGTGTTTTTATGACACTGCCACATTATAGGAATTGCTATTGCTTCCTTCACAATGCTTTAACAAGTAGGACCCAGGCATGGGATTCAACTAGTTCCCTTAAATTCTCCAGTTCCGGTTGTTAAAATTACAGCCGGATCGGAGAACCGTGTTACCAGCTGAGTCCTGATCCGGTGGCGGCGGCAGGGCAGCTGGAGAAGTTCGCTTCCATTTCTTCACGCGCCGCAGATAGTTTAGTTCCTTAGTTGGGTGGTATGTGTGTGTAGTGTATATATAGTGTATTTATGTATGTGTACTATGTATACGGTGTATGTATATGTAAACATGTATCGTGAGTAGGGAACCTGTTGTTTAAAATTTGAATCCCACCCCTGGTAGGACCAATACTCCTGGTAGAACAATATTGTTTGATTTTATATAAAAAGAAATCAAAATGTGCTGTATACAGTGGTGAGCTAAGGGTTTTGTAGATATGGTGCTGATTGATGCATTCTCTTTAAACACCATTTCTTGGCAGACTTTATAACAACTCACCCTGAAGTCTAGAATAAAGAACTGCAGGATTTCTGAGGTTTTGGAAAATAAGTAATAACTTTGTTAACCCTTGACAAGAAGACAAATTTACAAATAAACTGCATAAACTGAAGATTGTGCCCTGTGCTTACTATCCGAGGGCAGCATGAACTGGTAAAAGAGTCCCTTATGCAAATGTAGGGGTCTTTTTTTTTTCATTTTGTTAAAATCAGTAGTGAGCAGCTCCAGAGCCTAAATGCTGAAGTTCTTGTATAAATGAAAGGTAGTCAAAGCTCCGTGCACCATAAGGACTTTGTGACGTAACAGGGTTACATAACATTCAAAGCCTCAATTTCAAAGTGACCAAACACTTCACGCTAAACACCATCATTAGGGTTTGTTATTATTACTTTTGTATTATACTACAAATTTTTATTACCACAATACATGGGAAATACAGCAGATATTACTGTGCTGTATTGATCCTATGCTGCCAGCCCTGACCATACTCTACCAGTCCTGACCTTAGCTGTCCCTGACTACGAGTCAGTCAAACCCCTCAGTGCTCTGTACCAGTGTTTCTGATCCCCATGTGTAAGCTGTTAACCAGTGACTACTCAAGGAGGCAGCGGACTGGTGGCTTACCTGCAGCAAAGTCCAGATGGCTGTGTAGAATTTAAAGCGTGAATACCAGGGGACTGCCGAGATAAAGTCCTTAGGTTTAGCCCAAAGTGAAATGTATTGGTTTACACAGTGGTTCCACATCCACTGCCATAACAACCTAGACAAAAACACCTGGGTTGTTTCCTAGGGGGTATTTTGAAGTAAAACTTCTCAGTGGCCAGAATACCAGGGGCATCACTCATAGACCCAGGCACAGCGTCATAACAAGTTCAAAAAGAGAAAAACTGTGCTCCCCACCTTAGCTCCATTATAATGATTAGAAGATCAACAGCGGAAGTAGTGGAAACTGTACTCCTACAGTGATACATTTATGTAGAGGTACAGGCCTCTCGTAGATTTATTCCATCCTCCAGAAGGCCATGCAACAGTTTAAACTTCACATCAGCCTCTCAGCTACAGTAAACTTGTGTGAATAAAGATAGATGTGGCCAACGTGCTGGGATGCCCCCCCTCCCTGTCCTTGCCATGCCTTTTTTAATTGACACTTCTGAAATGTGACGTGTAAAGGGGGAAAAGTCATGCATTTTGCTTCAAAAATTCTGCGACTGGCATAAACCACTTTATAAATGTCCCCAAAATATTATGTGAAAGATTTACTAACACCATTCTTCTCTTTTAAAGGTTTGCCTGTAGGAGATGAATGACAGCTTGGGCATATCTACAATTCCCAGAGAAATCAAGATATATAAAGCCACCTTTCTACAGTGTTTTTTTTCAGTATTTACTCTGATGTAATGCCATATATACAAAATGTGTGTTTAGCTTGTTCAGTTTTAAATACTCGATGTTAGACTCTGTATATTTGAATTATTACAACATCATGAATTCAGGTAAATTATATTTAAAGCATAAACACAGAGAACACTGAATACAAGGGGCGTCAGCCTCTTAATGACTACTTGTCTTTTGCTCCATAGGAAACAATTATATAAATATATATCTGTTGTCTGTGTGTTTATTCTTTAGGTGTAATTTGGAACCATTTATGATGTAATAATAATTAAATCTCATATTTGTTTATAGACTCTTATTGTGAACTTACGGCATGACATCAGGGGGAATATTAAGAAACATTTCACATAAAGATGGCTTTGTTCAGTTAAGTTGGCAGCAAAACTTTGAGGTGTCATAGCTGTCAATCACTCTAAAAAGGCAAGCTTTTCATGCCACGCCAATGAGTATCATTGTTTCCTACAGGAAAGCAAAATATATGAGCTGCATTCTTATATTTTAAGAGAAATAATGCTTGTATGCTATTTCAAGAAAAAACAGTTTTAAACACTAATTCTAAAATTGAATTAAAAATTGGAATCCATTTAAAAACTTTGGACATCTTTGCATCACTTTTTACAAGACAAGTTGTATTTTTAATGGCATCATTTAATTTATCATGTCTTGTATTGGAAAACGGAAAAAATTGAAAAAAATCCACAATCCTGCCAAGGTTTTTTTTTGTTTTCATATTACATCATTCACTGTGCCCTGAAAATGACATGACATTTCTTTTTACTAATTAAAAAAAACATAAAAAACCTTTGAAAAAAATCTAAATTTTATTTGCATTGATATTTTCTGTCAACCATAACTTTTTAAAATGTACATCCACTGAGCTGTATGAGGGCTCCAGGTTTTGAAATCTGTAGAATATCGCCAATCAGCTGTTTGAGGATGTAGCTGTGCTTGTGTGAGCGCTACTTCCTCTTCATAACTAACTGCGTGTTGTCTCCTGTGAAGGCAGCGCAGTGTAATTACAACTTCTTGTCCAATTCACTTAAAGCACTGAAGCAAAGTATTGCATACAAAGGGTGATGTTTGGAGTATTAAGCATAGTTCTCTGTAAAATAGGCTTTCATTTTATGCTGAGGATACCTTTAAATCACAGTATTGTTTACTCACTTAAAGGGGTTCTCCAGGAATTAAGAAAATGAAAATACTTAAATATTACTTTATTATAAATATATTCTAAAATACCTTTTATTAGTTATAATGGCTCATTTTGTCTAGGGAGCAATGATTAGAAGAAATAAAATGGCCACTGTTCTATTAGTGCACACAAAACCTGTCCTATTCACACAGGAGGACAAGTTACTTCATAACACAGCTAAAGAGCTGCGTCATCCTCCTCTCTGCTCTACTTATCAGGGATTATGATCCTGAATACAGCTGTTAAGATCTGCCGCTGAATCTCTGTGGGAGTTGAGTTCATGAGGAGACATGAAGTACAGAGAAGCCGCACAGGACAGACTGTGATAATGGAGACTGCAGAGATAAGCTTTGATATAACCTATAGTGAATGGTCAATTCTGTGTTATCTACATATAGGTGATGCATGCCATTCTAAATCTGCCTCTAATGATAAGCAGATAACGGCAGTAAAATGATCTCTACAGACCAAGAAGTGTTGCCTATTATTAGGCCTATTAGGCCTAATGGCCAGTGCGAAAACTGCTAAAAGATTTTTTTTTTTAATATAGATAGTAATATAGAAAATTAAAAATAGCATCCCCAAAAAAGTGTTTAATATAAAGACATGATTTGAACAATAGATAATTTTCTGATGATGCTTTCTCATTAAAGAGCTTGAAAGGAGGTGGATATAGTCCTAGACGACCTTAGAGTCTGTCATACATGACTTTTCAGGCCAATTTGTGTCTTTCTGATTTGGGCCGAATTTATTTGAACCTGAATTGTACCCAATGACTGATTTGTGCGAATTGGACCCAAAACTAATTTCAAGAAACTTGCTCTCTATTGGGGGAAGTTATTTCAGAAGAGGAGTAGATTTATGTGTCTCTATTAGAGATGACCAAATCGATTCATTCATCAGATTTCCTGAGCAGCTAGGGACTGGCCCCGTTGTTCAAGAGAGTCCACCCTCCTCCTTGTTTGACAGGGCTGGGCATCTCACCTGGCCCAATCAGTTTCATGCCTGCACTACTGCTCCAAGTGACAACTCATGCAAAGAGGCTCTGTTGCTGCTACTGGGGCAGTGCACATGTGCTGTAGTTCAGAGTAGTGGTGTAAGCAAAGAGACACTGCTGCTGCCACAGGAGCAGTGCAGATGCCAAATGTGCATGGACTGCTACCTGGAAGTGTAGTGTCTAGAGATGAGCGAGCACTAAAATGCTCGGGTGCTCGTTTCGAATAACGAACCCCATTGAAGTCAATGGGAGACTCGAGCATTTTTGCAGGGGACCAAAGCTCTCCACAGGGAAAGTTGCCTGAAAACCTGGAAACTTCAGAAAATGATGGAAACACCACGGAAATGGACAGGAAACAGCAGGGGCAGCATGCATGGATGCCTCTGAGGCTGCCTAATCGTACCATTACGCCAAATTCTGGGCAACAGCCTGGTGGTGACCCTCAAGACAATTGTGCTGACCCAGACCAAGAAGGACAAGGCACATGCGCTGGCACATGTTAGGAAAGCACCCAACTAGGTGCAACGAAGGTCCATCACCGCCTGCGGGTGACACCACTGCCCATGCTGGCACTGCTGTCCTATCCCCCACCCCAGGACACAGGCATAAGCCTGACACAGCATGGCGGTGACTCCAAAAAGTGACCAAATTAGATGAGGTAGCAGGTGAGCCACCCAAAAATTTAGCCTGACACAGCATGGCGGTGACACCACCAAGTGACCAAGTTAGATGAGGTAGCAGGTGAACCACCCAAAAATTTACCCTGACACAGCATGGCGATGACACCACCAAGTGACCAAGTTAGATGAGGTAACAGGTGAGCCACCCAAAAATTTACCCTGACACAGCATGGCGGTGACACCACCAAGTGACCAAGTTAGACTGAGGTAGCAGGTGAACCACATAAAAATTTACCCTGACACAGCATAGCGGTGACAACAGAGTGACCAAGTTAGACTGAGGTAGCAGGTGAACCACATATAAATTTACCCTGACACAGCATGGCGGTGACAACAGAGTGACCAAGTTAGACTGAGGTAGCAGGTGAACCACATATAAATTTACCCTGACACAGCATGGTAGTGAACCCAGAGTGACCAAGTTAGACTGAGGTAGCAGGTGAACCACATAAAAATTTACCCTGACACAGCATGGCGGTGACACCACCAAGTGACCAAGTTAGACTGAGGTAGCAGGTGAACCACATAAAAATTTACCCTGACACAGCATAGCGGTGACAACAGAGTGACCAAGTTAGACTGAGGTAGCAGGTGAACCACATAAAAATTTACCCTGACACAGCATGGCGGTGAACCCAGAGTGACCAAGTTAGACTGAGGTAGCAGGTGAACCACATATAAGGTTACCCTGACACAGCATGGCGGTGACAACAGAGTGACCAAGTTAGACTGAGGTAGCAGGTGAACCACATATAAATTTACCCTGACACAGCATGGCGGTGACAACAGAGTGACCAAGTTAGACTGAGGTAGCAGGTGAACTACATAAAAATTTACCCTGACACAGCATGGCTGGGAACCCAGAGTGACCAAGTTAGACTGAGGTAGCAGGTGAACCACATATAAATTTTCCCTCACACAGCATAGCGGTGACAACAGAGTGACCAAGATAGACTGAGGTAGCAGGTGATTGTTTTGGAGTGTCTGTAATTGACCCTCCTAAAAAATGGTTTTGGAGTGTCTGAAGTTGACCCTCCGGAAAAATTGTTTTTGAGTGTCTGTAGTCGACCCTCCTGAAAAATTGTTTTTGAGTGTCTGTAGTTGACCCTCCTAAAAAATTGTTTTTGAGTGTCTAGTTGACCCTCCTGAAAAATAGTTTTTGAGTGTCTGTAGTTGACCCTCCTAAAAAATTGTTTTTGAGAGTCTGTAGTTGACCCTCCGGAAAAATTGTTTTTGAGTGTCTGTAGTTGACTCTCCTAAAAAATTGTTTTTGAGTGTCTGTAGTTGACCCTCCTAAAAAATTGTTTTTAAGTGTCTGTAGTTGACCCTCCTAAAAAACTGTTTTTGAGTGTCTGTAGTTGACGCTCCTAAAAAATTGATTGGAGAGGGGGCCTGTAGGTGGCCCTCCGTAAACAGTGTTTGAAAAAAGAGCCAATTGGCCCTCTGAAAAATTGCCTGTTGGCTCAGTGTTTGTGTAAGAAAAGAAGGAGGAGGAGAGGAGAGGATACATGAAGAATCTTCATGTTGAGCTGCTTTCCCCCGGTGGAGATTTGACTTCCGTTGAAATCCAGGCTTTATTCATTTTAATAAGCGTCAGCCTGTCAGCGCTGTCAGTTGACAGGCATGTACGCTTATCAGTGATGATGCCACCAGCTGCACTGAAGACCCGCTCTCACAACACGCTAGCGACAGGGCAGGCCAGCACCTCCAAGGCGTACAGCGCCAGTTCGGGCCACATGTCCAGCTTTGCAACCCAGTAGTTGAATGGAGCAGAGTGATCACGCAGGACGTTGGTATGGTCAGCTAGGTACTCTTTCACCATCTTTCTGAACAGCTCCACCCTACTCTGCCTAGACTAGGGACGGGTGACATAGTCTTGCTGGGGTGACATAAAACTGGCAAAGGCCTTGGAGAGTGTTCCCCTGCCAGTGCTTGACAAGCTTCCTGCTCCCCTCCTCTCCCCTGCTAGTTGGCCCACAGAACTACGTCCTCTGCCGCTAGCGGTATCTGATGGGAAGGATAGTTTCAGCTTGTGCACCAGGGCCTGTTGATATTGATTCACTCTTATACTCCTTTCCTCTACAGGAATGAGAGTGGAAAAGTTCTGCTTGTACCGGGGGTCCAGGAGGGTGAACACCCAGTAATCGGTGTTTGCAAAAATGCTTCTAACGCGAGGGTCACATGAAAGGCAGCCTAACATGAAGTCAGCCATGTGCGCAAGAGTCCCAACACGCCAGAATTCCCTCTCCTCAATAGGCTGACTCTCCATTTCCTCCTCCTCCAACTCCTCCTCTTCAGCCCATAGCCCATCAGTATCACCAACAGTCTCCTCCTCTTCCTCCTCATTCTCCTCCTCCCCCTCCTCTAATATGCGCTGAGAAACAGACCTGAGGGTGGTCTGGCTATCAAGCAACGTATCTTCTTCCCCCATCTCCTGTGACAAGCGCAAAGCTTCTGACTTCATGCTGAGCAGTAAGTTTTTCAGCAGACAAAACAGAACGGGATGGTGACGCTGATAATGGCGGCATCGCCGCTGACCATCTGTTTTGACTCCTGCTTAACAGTTGACAGAAGTTGCTTAACACCTGACAGATATCAGACATCCACGTCCACTTCTCATTGTAGACTTGAGGAAGCTGACTAACCTGACTAACAGTTCTTGTGGAAGTTGTCATCTGGCAGTCTACAATCGCTCTGCGGTGCTGGTAAACCCTGGCTCACATGTGTAATGTGGAATTCCATCGCGTGGGCACGTCGCACAACAGTCGGTGAGCTGGCAGTTGTAAGCGCCGTTGCACTGCCCTGAGAGTGGCAGCATCTGTGGTTGACTTGCGGAAATGTGCACAGATGCGTCGCACCTTGGTGAGCAAATCAGACAAATTGGGGTAGGTCTTGAGGAACCGCTGAACCACAAGATTGAACATGTGGGCCAGGCATGGCACATGTGTGAGTCTGCCGAGTTGCAGAGCTGCCACCAGATTACGCCCATTGTCACACACAACCATGCCTGGTTTGAGGTTCAGCGGCGCCAGCCAAAGATCGGTCTGTGCTGTGATGCCCTGTAACAGCTCTTGGGCGGTGTGCTTCTTGTCACCGAGGCTCAGCAGTTTCAGCACCTCCTGTTGGCGCTTACCCACGGCAGTGCTGCTGCGCCTAGAGCTACCAATTGAAGGCGCCGTGCTCACAGATGGTAATTGAGAGGAGGAGGGGTTGGTGGAAGAGGCATAATAAGTCTGAGAAACCATGACCGAAGTAGGCCCTGCAATCCTCGGTGTGGGCAGCACATGAGCGGCCCCAGGGTCAGGCTCGGTTCCAGCCTCCACCAAGTTAACCCAATGTGCTGTCAGGGAGATATAGTGTCCCTGCCCGCCAGCACTTGTCCACATGTCCGTGGTTTGGTGGACCTTCTCAGTAACCGCGTTGGTCAGGGCACGGATGATGTTCTCTGACACGTGCTGGTGTAAGGCTGGGACGGCACATCTGGAAAAATAGTGGTGGCTGGGGACCAAGTACCAAGGGACAGCCACCGCCATCAGATTGCGGAAAGCCTCAGTCTCTACCAGCCAATAGGGCAGCATCTCCAGCCTCAGCAGTTTGGAGATGTGGACGTTTGGGGCTTGTGCATGTGGGTGGGTGGAATTGTATTTGCGCTTGTGCTCAAATGTCTGATGTAATGACAGCTGTACGCTGCTCTGGGACACATTGGTGGAGGATTGTGGAGGTGAAGAGGTGGGTGTAGGGCGGGAGGCGCTCATGCCTGGGTCCTGGGCAGGGGGTTGACTCGCAGAGCCAGCATGTGACACAGGGGAAGGAGCAGTGGTGTGACCCGCAGGAGGTGAACGGCCTTGGTTCCACTGAGTCGGGTGTTTAGCACTAATGTGCCTGCGCATGCTGGTAATCGTTAGGCTGGTAGTGGTGGCTTCCCTGCTGATCCTGGTGTGGCACAGGTTGCACACCACAGTCCGTCAGTCATCCTCACTTTCTTTAAAGAACCTCCAGACTAGCGAACATCTAGGCCTCGGCACGGGAGCTTTACTCTGTGAAACAGTTGCTGATCTACTTGCTCTGTCCCTGCTTCTCGCTCTGGCCACCCCACTGCCTCCTCCAACCTGTTCTGGTGCTGCACTTGCACTGTCTTGAGTTGGCTCACCAACCCAGCTCGGGTCAGTCACCTCATCATCCACCAGCTCTTCCTCCGATTTCTCACTCTGCTCCTCCCTCGGACTTACTGCCCTGACAACAACGTCACTGTCTGACAACCGTGTCTCATCATCATCCGACACCTCTTGACACACTACTTGCACTAATTCCACACTCTCATCACCCACAGACTGCGAAAGTTCGAAATTTTGGGCATCGGGACGGAGCAACTGCTCAAGTTGATGCTGAGCAGTGGTTTGTTACTCTGGGAAGGGTCCTGAAAAGAGTTCCTGGGAGTATGCCGGATCTGAATCCATATTTTCCATGGGGGGGGGCAGGCTGGGGGAAGGAGGTTGAGCTGGTGGAGCCAGAGGTCTACTCCCTTGGCTAGCGTTGGTGGACTGCGTTGAAGACTGAATGGTGGATAAATTACTCGACACATTATCCGCTATCCACGTCATCACATGTTCGCACTGTTGTGGTTTCAATAGTGCTGTACCACGTGACCCTGTAAGTTGCGAGATAAAGCTAGGTAACGAACCTCTGCGGCGTTCCAATGCTCCCTCATCAGGAGATACTGTGTCACCCTGCTCAGGACCACGGCCTGTGCCCCGTACATCACTTGGACGCCTATGCCCACGTCCTCGACCCTTACCCTGGGGTTCACCATTTTGTATATTCACTAAACTGTAGAAATAATATCTGAGGCCAAAACCGTATTCAGTAGACTGTAGAATTACTATATCAGGCCAAAACACGTATTCTCTAGACTGCAGCTAGTGTACCGCACACCACACAATTGTTCACTGGACTGTAGTATATATAACTGAGAGAAAAAATGTATTCTCTAGACTCCGGCTATTGTACCACACACACCACACAATTTTTCACTGGACTGTAGTATATATAACTGAGAGAAAAAACGTATTCTCTAGACTGTTGCTAGTGTACCGCACACCACACAATTGTTCACTGGACTGTAGTATATATAACTGAGAGAAAAAACGTATTCTCTAGACTGCGGCCATTGTACCGCACACCACACAATTTTTCACTGTACTGTAGTATATATAATTAAAAAAAAACTACGTATTCTCTAGACTGCGGCTAGTGTACCGCACACCACACAATTTTTCACTGGACTGTAGTATATATAACTGTGAGAAAAAACGTATTCTCTAGACTGCAGCTAGTGTACCGCACACCACACAATTTTTCACTGGACTGTAGTATATATAACTGAGAGAAAAAAAGGAATTCTCTAGACTGCGGCTAGTGTACCGCACACCACACAATTGTTCACTGGACTGTAGTATATATAACTGAGAGAAAAAACGTATTCTCTAGACTGCGGCTAGTGTACCGCACACCACACAATTTTTCACTGGACTGTAGTATATATAACTGAGAGAAAAAACATATTCTCTAGACTGCGGCTATTGTACCGCACACCACACAATTTTATACTCGACTGTAGTATATCTAATTTAAAAAAAAAAAGTATTCTCTAGACTGCGGCTAGTGTACCGCACACCACACAATTTTTCACTGGACTGTAGTATGTATAACTGAGAGAAAAAAAAGGAATTCTCTAGACTGCGGCTATAGTACCGCACACCACACAATTTTACACTGGACTGTAGTATATATAACTGAGAGAAAAAACGTATCCTCTAGACTGCGGCTATTGTACTGCACACCACACAATTTTTCTCTGGATTGTAGTATATATAACTGAGAGAAAAAAACGTATTCTCTAGACTGCGGCTATTGTACCGCACACCACGCAATTTTTCACTGGACTATAGAATATATATAACTGAGAGAAAAAACGTATTCTCTAGAATGCGGCTAGTGTACCGAACACCACAAAATTGTTCACTGGACTGTAGTATATATAACTGAGAGAAAAAACGTATTCTCTAGACTGCGGCTAGTGTACCGCACACCACACAATTTTTCACTGGACTGTAGTATATATAACTGAGAGAAAAAATGTATTCTCTAGACTGCGGCTATTGTACCGCACACCACATAATTTTTTACTGGACTGTAGTATATATAACTGAGAGAAAAAAAAGGAATTCTCTAGACTGCAGCTAGTGTACTGCACACCACACAATTGTTCACTGGATTGTAGTATATATAACTGAGAGAAAAAACGTATTCTCTAGACTGCGGCTATTGTACCGCACACCACATAATTTTTTCACTGGACTGTAGTATATATAACTGAGAGAAAAAAAATGAATTCTCTAGACTGCAGCTAGTGTACCGCACACCACACAATTTTTCACTGGACTGTAGTATGTATAACTGAGAGAAAAAAGGAATTCTCTAGACTGCGGCTATAGTACCGCACACCACATAATTTTACACTGGACTGTAGTATATATAACTGAGATAAAAAATGTATCCTCTAGACTGCGGCTATTGTACCGCACACCACACAATTGTTCACTAGACTGTAGTATATATAACTGAATGAAAAACCGTATTCTCTAGACTGCGGCTAGTGTACCGCACACCACACAATTGTTCACTGGACTGTAGTATATATAACTGAGAGAAAAAAAAGGAATTCTCTAGACTGCAGCTAGTGTACCACACACCACACAATTTTTCACTGGACTGTAGTATATATAACTGAGAGAAAAAACATATTCTCTAGACTGGGGCCATTGTACCGCACACCACACAATTTTTCACTGGACTGTAGTATACATAACTGAGAGAAAAAACATATTCTCTAGACTGTGGCTAGTGTACCGCACACCACACAATTTTTCACTGGACTGTAGTATATATAACTAAGAGAAAAAACGTATTCTCTAGACTGCGGCTAGTGTACCGCAGACCACACAATTGTTCACTGGACTGTGGTATATATAACTGAGAGAAAAAACTTATTCTCTAGTCTGCGGCTATTGTACCGCACACCACACAATTTTTCACTGGACTGTAGTATATATAACTGAGAGAAAAAAAAGGAATTCTCTAGACTGCGGCTAGTGTACCGCACACCACACAATTGTTCACTGGACTGTAGTATATATAACTGAGAGAAAAAACGTATTCTCTAGACTGCGGCTAGTGTACCGCACACCACACAATTTTTCACTGGACTGTAGTATATATAACTGAGAGAAAAAAAAGGAATTCACTAGACTGCGGCTATTGTACCGCACACCACACAATTTTTCACTGGACTCTAGTATATACAACTGAGAGAAAAAACGTATTCCCTAGACTGCACTACAGATCCCAGCAAGCCAAGGTACAGCAGCAGCAAAAATGAGTACTGAGATGACTTTGGGCAATTTTATTGGGGTCTGTGTGGACCATGTGCTGTCCCCTTTCTGCCAGCAGTCGCTGTGCGGCCAAGATGGCGGTAGCTGCACTACAAGTCCCAGCAAGCAGCCGAGAAGAGGCCAAAAAAAGGTCGTGGTAGCCCTTAGAAGGACTGTTGGGTTCTTTGTGGATGATTCCTGCCTAACCAAATTCTAAATTGAGGCCCTATCTCATCCAGGCGGCATCTGAGGCGAGCATCGCGGGACCAGATTCTTATATTCTCAGGTCATCTGATCTGGCCAGCCATTCCCTGCTATCGACTTGTAGGGATTTCACTTGATGCTAGGGGGTACCAAAGACTCTCCTGCATGTTGATTGGCTGAGAAAAAGCCGCCAAACAAGCAGGAAGAGGAAGATGCCATTTCCTCGAGTATCGCAAGATGCTCGCCCGAGTATCGAGCACCTACGAGTTCCCTAATGCTTGAACTAGCACCAAGCTCATCTCTAGTAGTGTCGCATGCACAGTTTGCATCTGCACTGCTTCAGTAGCAGCAACAGAGCCTCTGTGCTTGCACCACTACTCGGAGCAATGGCACAGGTGTTAATCAAGGGGCCTTTTCAGCAGAGGGGCCAGCCCTTAGGCACTTAAAGGGATTCTGTCACCACGATTTTGACTATTAAGTTATTTATAGCACTGGATTCAGCTGACTATAAGCATCTCCAAAACGTTATTGTTATAGGGCATAAATGAAGATCTGATGTTAAAAATACCTTTTTTATCAACTGTCAATCTCTTTCTTAAGGAGCCCAAGGGGATGTGCCAGCGATGTTGGAGCCCGGGCACGGCGATTCAGTTGGAGCCCAGGACCGCCCACCTCATTAATATTCACTTCACTGCTTGAAGCAGTGAAGCTCCGGCACGGCTGTAATCCCGCGCAGGCGCAGTACATTAAGTGGTCTGCGCCGTGCGGTCTGCCGGCTACAGCTTCACAGGATGTACTGCGCCTGCGCGGGATTACAGCCGTGCCGGAGCTTCACTGCTTCAAGCAGTGAAGTGAATATTAATGAGGTGGGCGGTCCTGGGCTCCAACTGAATCGCCGTGCCCGGGCTCCAACATCGCTGGCACATCCCCTTGGGCTCCTTAAGAAAGAGATTGACAGTTGATAAAAAAGGTATTTTTAACATCAGATCTTCATTTATGCCCTATAACAATAACGTTTTGGAGATGCTTATAGTCAGCTGAATCCAGTGCTATAAATAACTTAATAGTCAAAATCGTGGTGACAGACTCCCTTTAAGAAGTCTGCTTGATGATAGAATTGATTCATTCATCTCTACCCTCTATCATCAAAATTTCCTATGTTAGTAGTCCAGACAGTGTATGTGAGTGCTTCACATAAGAATTGTGTACTCCTCTGTGGACAGGAATGTGATTGCACTATGGCATATGAAAGTGCTATAGTATATATATATATATATATATATATCAGATATTAAAGGGGTTGTCTCAACTCAGACAATGGGGCATATTGCTAGGATATGCCCCTATTGTCTGATAGGAGTGGGTCCACCCTGAAAGTGGTGGAGGACGCACTGCGCATGCAAAAATAGTCGAGCTCTGGCAAGGCTATTTCTTCTATGGGGAGAGCGCTTGGTGGTGGCCAGACCAAAGTCCTCCAGCCAGCACTTTGTGGGGCTCTGTTTAGGAGATAGGTGCGGGTCCCAGCAGCGGAACCCGCACCTATAAGACAATGGGGGCATATACTAGCGATATACCCCCATTGTCTGAGATGAGACAACCCCTTTAAGTGTAAAAGAAAAGTCATTGTGGAAGAAAATTTCCGATATTGATGGCAGACCCTCATTTTAACTAACTAACAGAGATCCATACTAACACATGGAAAAGTGTATTTATAGTGTAACCCCATGACTTAGAGCTACTTTATACATTCTACTATTTTGTATAAATATTTTACATGTGACATCTGAATTCTTTATGCATATTGCTAGATCTTTCTGTTTGGGAAATTGAGTGCATGAAGAATAAATTAGGAAAAAAGTCAATAGTGGTAGTGTGAAGTCTAATAGGGAGTACCTCCAAATTACAGCTCTCTTTTAATCTATTGATTCAGGATGCTGTCAGGTAAAGGAAATGTGTTCTTGTGTTTTGTGCCTGGAGAGATTTCTGTTACATCCTCCCAGTTTACACAGTGACAAATGTATTTTCCATTAGCACTTCCAAAGTGATTTTGACGATGCACATAAAACTTCTATTAACTTTCTTTGTTTGCTCACAATCATTTTCTCTGTTCTGTTTCTCCTAAAATGTTTAACAGATAGTGCCGACAATAAAGCGGCTCATTTGTGGTAAATTATTACTTTTCTAAAAGGTCAGGATGAATATTTTTCCCATGTAGAGAAAAAGGTAAGAGAGAAGCGAAAATGGGACAAGATGTTAAAAAATCGATAAACTATTAAAAAAGTTAATTTATAAAGTCTTATGGCTGGAGAACTGATTAAACTGAAAGTCCTCTGGCAACTTATCATTTTCTGCAATGTTTTGTTACCTTAGAAAAGACAGATTTACCAGGGAATTGCTTTACTGGTGAGGTGTGATGTTGTGTTTGTGTGTCCAAAATTGAGAGCATCACAAAATAAATTAGATCCAAAAATGCTCCTTATGTAAGTGTTCCTGTTATTTATAGGCATTGGTTAGTGGTGAAATACTGACACTTAAAGCTGGCAACATTCAGAGACTGAATCTACCCATTTGTTTGCCAGTTTTCTTATAGTGCATATCTATATCTATCTATCTATCTATCTATCTATCTATCTATTTTATGTATTTATTTACCTATCTACCATATGTTTCGGGCTATAAGACGCACCTAGATCTCATTTTATCAGTCATGAGATCATCCTCCTCAGAACTCAGATAAGACCTCTATCAGACCCCAAGCTCCTTCAGACCTCAGATCATACCCCATTAGACGCCCAAGCTCTTTAGACCTTAGATCTGACCCCAAGCTCCATCAGACCTCTGTACCAGACCCCCATTCCTCCTTAGACCTCAGATCATACCCCCAAAAAATAAGATAAAATTAAAAAAAAAAATTAACTTAACTCTCCTGCTCTGGACCTCACACTCTTCCTTCACTCACCGCTCCCTGGCCTTCTTCCCTGCGCTGCACTGTGACGGGATATCATACAGCGTCAGGTCAAATTGCACACCTACATGCACCATGTCCTGACGCTGAAGGCAGTGAGGACACAGTGTAGAGCAGGGTCTGGAAGAATACCAGGGGGCAGTGAGTATAGCATTCATTGGCATTTGAACTATAAGACACACTGCCACTCCCCCCCTCCACCACGCTTTTGGTGGAAAAAACAGGCCCCCTCTACTTTACCCAGTGCCTTTCCCCTTACCCAACACATTGGTGGCTCCTTCCTTGCACAAGTCTGATGAGTGCTCTGTCTCTCTACTGAGCTCTAGGCTGACCAATAAGAAATTGCAGTGCTGGCAGAGCCTGCTGCTGATTGGCTCGCCTAGCACCCAGCAGAGAAACTTTATTGAGCAGTGCTGCCACTGCTGCCTGTGTGACTTCATTCTGGCCCTTTCTGTGACCTGACCAGGGACCAGCATCATCAGAGTAACTTCAGGCTCCATTGCTGTGAATATGTGCCCCAACCGCTCTGCTACAGTGACAGCAAGCGCTACACAGCAACAGCACACTGTAAGTTTCAAAAAAAAAAAAAGTTCAATGGCTGGGCTTGAAGTCTTGCTGGGGCCTGGGAGGCTGTGGATGGCACATGACACAATAAAAAAAAACTGCCACTTCCCCTGTGAACAGTGCCTGCTCCTTATTATATAGTGTGCTACTGCCATACTCCTCTAGGATCTGTGCCTGCTGCCACTTAGTATATAGTGTACCAACACAATACCCCCCATGAACTATGCCTACTGCTTATATATGTACCACTGCCATACTCCCCCATAAACTGTGCCTGCTGTCTCTTATTATAGAGGGTACCACCACCATACCCCCATGAACTGTGCCTGCCGCTTATTACCATATATAGTGTGCCACTGCCATACCTCCCATAAACTGTCTCTGCTTCCACTTATTAGTGTACCACTGTCATACTCTCCCATTAACTGTGCCTGCTGCCACTCGTTATATAGTGTGCCACTGCCATACCACCCATGAACTGTGCCTGCTGCCTAATATATAATATACTGCTGCCATATGGGGGTATGGCAGTGGTATACTATATAAGCAGCAGACACATTTCATGGGGAGTTACTATATATAGGACAGGGGAGGAGCAAGGGCAGGTGGTAGGAGGGGCTATGATCAGTTAGTGGGAGGAGCTAACAATAGGGCATGGTGTCTCAATTCTTTATGTTGGCATCATTTTGTAAATGTCACTTTGTCACTTTGAGGGGTTTACATAATAGAAACCACCCATAAATAATCCTATTTTAGAAACTATACCCCTCAAGTTATTCAATATGATTTTACAAATTTTGTTCACACAAATTTAAAAATTTCACATTTTAATACATTTTTTTCCTGTAAGGCAGCAAGGGTTAACAGCAAAATAAAACGCAACATTTATTACTCTGATTCTGCAGTTTACAGAAACCATATGTGGTTGTAAGCTAGTGTGTGGGAACACGGCAGAACGCAGAATGGAAGGAGTGACATATAGATTTTGGAGGGCATATTTCACTGGGATAATTTTAAGTTGCCATGTCACATTTGAAGACCCCCTGATGCACCCTAAAGTAGAAACTCCCAAAACATGACCATATTTTGGAAACTACGGGACAAGGTGAAAGTTTTATTGGTACTATTTTGAGGTACATATGGTTTTTAATCGCTTTTTGATGGCTGTTTTGGCAACATTTTTATTTTTTGCTTTTTTAACTTGACAGGATAGATGTGTTATTTTTATAGAGCAGGTAATTACGGATGCGACTATACCAAATATGTGTATTTTTATTGTTTTTGTTTAAGTTTTACATAAAACATTTTTGGAACAAAAATCATGTTCAATATTACATTTTTGTGGGGCAAGGTGACCAAAAATGGCTGTTTTTGTACAGTTTTTACTTAATTTTTGGGTACATATGATTTTTTGATCTTTCAATATTACACCTTTTGGGGCACTTTTTTTTTTTTGGCATTCACCTGGGGGGGGTAGTTCATGTGATATATTTATACATGCTGTGTTGTGCTATATTGAAACTGTCAGTTTCACATTGACAGTGTGCCTCTGAGACCCAGTCTGGGGGCTGGGCATCACAGGCTTCCATACATGGCCTACCCCAAGGCCTCTGTAAGACCTGAAGTTGCCATAGCAGCCATCGGCTCCCTCTCACCGCAGATCGAGTGGCCGATGGAGAGGAAGCCCCCTCCCTCTGCGATCCTCTTATGTGCAGCAGTCAACATTGATAGCGGCATATAAAGGGTTCATCTGCTGGCTACAGTGATACCAGCGGATACAGCAGGGTCTTATGCTTACTTTGAAACTGATTGTGGAGGTGATGTTAGTGAGCAATTTCTTCCTCTTCTTCCTCAATCTTCTTCCTCTGCTTACTTTGTGGCTACTCTTACTCTGCTCTTTGTGCCTAGCTTTGTATTGCTTTGTTCACCACACTTCACCCGCCTTCCGTTTCTGGAACAGGAAGTAGCAGTCTGGCTTCTGCCATTGTTAGCCATTAGCTCTAGTGCCATCCGGTCAGCACTCCCATTCTCCCTTTAGGTCTCCCTGGCCGTCAATTATAGTGAGAGTGAGATTTATTTGCAAAAGACCATCAAGCTTTGTAATGGTGCTTGCTAGATATGAATTCATATTTTCTCATTTTTGCAATACTATAACAGCGGCATATACGTGGAAACTACATCATATTGTGTCTTATGTCTTTAAAAAGTGTCTAACAAGAAGAAGAAAAAACTCAGCTAAATATGCAGTAATTATTCCTTAATTTGTCATCCGAGAAATGCAGAGTAATGTTTTCCAGATTATTTCCAAATATAACTAAAACTGAATGGAAATTTCGCAGGTAGAATTATATTATGTCTTCTTAGCGAAACCTTGGAAGGTTCTTCATGAGGAGCTCGCTGTTGGCAGGCTGGAGCATGCCAGCTGCAAAAATTACTGGCAGCTTCCATTCTTGCATGTTCTTTCCTTCCACATATGGTGGAGGGACCTCGAAATTCCCAGTTTCCATTAACTTTTTTTTTCGTTTTTAGATATAATTAGTTGAATGTTGTATCCCAATAATGTTTTTCTTTCCGTGACATCTGCTGAATTCAGACTCAATTGACTCTGTCCACAGTAAATCGACTTGTAGTAAAACTCATCCTGAGAATTTTGGCCTAGGGGCTGCCGGAATAAACATATTAAAAATGGGCAATGAGGAATCATTAAAGGGCCGGTAATGTATATCATGCAGCCACCTGAAGAGGTTTTCTTGTTTCATGTAAAGCTTAAAGGGTTGTCCATCCTATCCTCAGGATAGGCCATCACTAGCTGATCAGAGGGGGTCTTTCAGTGGGACTTTGTTGGGAGAAGTGCTGCAGTGACATGGTCAGCCCACCACAACGGAGAAGGAGTTGTCCGCTTCAGATGCTGGAGCTACTGCTGAACAGCAGGGAATTTTTGGTATCAGACCCCCACTGATCAGTTAGGGATGGTCTATTCTGAGGATCGGTCATCATGTAATAAAAGGTGGACAGCCCCTTTAAACATTACATACCTTGCGTATCAGCACCAGAATTTTAAGGAAAGTGCTAACATGAAATAAGACAGTACATAGGTAAAAAATATGCAGTGTTTTAGGTACTCTGGACAGATTAAAAATTGTATAATGGGACCAGAGAACCACTTTAAAATATTTAAAGGTTATATTTACCCATTCAAATACCCTCCACACTGTTGCCTTCGTTCTGGTCCTCCTGGGCAGGCTTTGTTTATATGACCACACAATGATTGGCTACAATGATCAGAGGAGGATCGGAGGAACTGCACTGAAGAATATGGCCATTTAGCAATATTTATTTTAACTTGGACAATCCATTTAACTGTATTCAGATTCTAATGCTTGTTTTTTTTGGCTCAGATTCCATACCCAAAAACTGCACCTGAAATGCATGCAAATAATCTGCAAATAATAGGAAAACCACTCGTTTATTTATATGGTGTCGCTTTTTCCTTATGCGTTTTTCTAAACCATGGTGTAGAAAAAAAAAAGAAGTGACATTTTCATTCTTGGTGCAGATTCTGTGTTGAATCCACATCCAAAAAAAAAACAAAAAAAACGCTGGTAAAAAACATGAGGAATCCTGAAGCAGAAACACCCTTTTTTTTTTTTTTTTTTTGCTTCAGCACAAAAAAACTCTGTGAACTTAGCCTTAGAGTGAAGCTTGTTAGATTCATCCTTGTGCGTTGCAGGGCTCTTTATCTGTATTAAGTGTTGATATGATTTATCTAGTGTTATATTTTCATACACTCAGCGAGTACCAGGTTTAATATAATTGTTTTTATAATTTCAGAGATAAAATCAAACAAAAGAAATGACACAATAACTATATATTGTTTATGCACCCGAAATGTCTCGGCTTTATTAAATTTGTTAAGACTGTGTCTGAAGCACAACAGTAAGAAGTTGAACAGAGCCAGGAACGTTCTTTGTGATAAAACAAAGATCTTGTCCTTCAGCCTTATCTAACTGAAAAAGATCACGAGACACAAAGGAGGCTAGTCATCTTGCTGCCACTCTCTCGCTGTGCATTGGGAATATATCAATAAATTGTAGTCTGGATCTTAAAAGGTTTTCCAGCTTCTTTGAAAATGGACCTATTGTTCTCTTTTGGTGTCTTTTTTTGACAGCATTAGCAATTTGTACAATAAAATCCATTCCACTTTGCTTCAGCCTGTGACAGTAAAGTGCTGTTCTCTCTAAATGGGTGCTGCAGTTACTGTTCATAAAGGCTTACAATTAAACTAATGGTTGGCAGCATTTGGAAAATGATTCTCGTGGAAAGAGTAATTAAGAAATAATATACACAAGATCCAAACGAGAGAAGATTTTCTAGATTTCTCATTTGTTTTAATTTATTCATAACTTAGCTGATCTCAGTTTTAAGGGAAATTACACCCATGAAGATATTAACCATAATTACCTTAAATACATCTTATTCAGTATGATACTTTGCGGTTTGATATGTACACTTACACAAAATGGTTAGTTCTGGCGATTACCACCGTATGCTTGTTTCATTACAGACAGTGTTGTACCCTTTCACAGCTGTGTGCACCTCATGCAGCATAGTCATTGCTCACAAATTGCATATACTAATAAACACAATAAAAATTAAGTAAAATAGTAGATGTATAAAAAGCACATTTTCAAAAAGTAGGTTGGTCACATATTCAACGACTGGTACTAGGTTGTTAGTTCTCAATATGGGGCCTTATAAGTTGTAGGAAACCAGTGGTTGTCATGGTGTAGACCTCCTTTTCTGATCCGAGAGTCAAATTTTCAGATTGCAGCATGCATAAGGACCTTAAAAAACTCTAAGAAAATTCCCATCTGTGACATTTATGGCATGACAGCTGCCCACATTTAGTAATATGAGTGCATCTAGATTTTAGAGTAAATTACTTCAAAGGGTAGCTCATTTTGGCACAGCTGAGTTTAGAAGAAATTTCTGGCCTCATCTGAAAAACCATTATCTTCTTTCTAGATCATTGAATAGGGAGATTGGAAACCCTATTCTCCTGATAGATGATGTTTCTAGAGATGGGAACCTCACCCATCGAACATTTGGAGTGGGATATCCAACAGCTATCAATATCTGTTATTATCTCTTTCTCTGTGAAAACCAGTACACGGTCTCATTCCTAGTTTATGGGTGAAGAAGTTTAGATGATATCTAAGTTCTTTTTGAACTATCACAACACAGGGATATATTTGTCATAAATTTATTGAAATCTCAGATTTCAAGCTAAAAATGTGTGTAACATATTTATTTTATTAGTGGGGATGATTCATGGATTCCAGAATTTTCTTAAATTCATGCAAAGTTCAGGTTTAGCATCTGATACATTTTCTCCAGTCAGACATACATGAACATCTTAGTTTTGGCTTAACCTTTCCTAAGTTAGGACTTCTGCAGGGGTGTAATTATTAGATGTGCAAGGAACCCTGTAAGGATCCAAATACCGGTTGTATATACAATATTTGTGCGCCCTTGATTCAGATTTTGATTTTACTCAACATTTCAACCATTAAAATTCACATTTTTACAATATACTTTTGGCATAAAAAGGATACCTACCTACTGCAATATCTACGGAGTTCAATTGCGGTTTCCTGTCTACCACCCCAAATACATACACTGTGATAGAACTAATTTTTCTTCATGCAAATAGTCTTTATATTTTACATGCATTTAAAAAAAAATTGATGGAAAAAGGTTATAACTAGAGATGAGCGAGCATACTCGTCCGAGCTTGGTGCTCGTTTGAGTATTACGGTACTCGTAAGTGCTTGCTGCTCAGACGAGTATCTCGCCATGCTCGAGGAAATGGCAACTTCCGCATTGTGCATTTTTGGTGCCTAAAAACTCAGCCAATCACAAGCCAGGAGACTCTGCAGTACACCCAGCATCACGTGGGGCCCTTACATGTCGATAGCAGGGGTTGGCTGGCCTGATCAGGTGACCCTGGAATATACTAGTGACTGGCCGCGGTGCTCGGCTCAGATGCTGTCTGGATATCGTTAGGGATAGAGCTGCTGCGTTTCAGGGAGAGTGTTAGGGCCTGCATTTAGTTCTTTGTTAGGCAGTAGTGATCTCCCAAGAACCCAACAGCCCTTCTAAGGGCTACAAAAAATTTTTTTTTTGTCTCCTGGCTTGGCTGGCTGACTGGCACTAGTAGTGCAGCTATCGCCATATATAACCCCTTTTTTTTAATGTTATATCTCAGGGATACAAATCCATTTCACACAGCAGTGTGGAACCATTCTGTGTGTCACAGTTCAGTACACTCACTACAATCCGTATTTTCTGTCCAGGTGACACTTTCTGTACGTCACTTAATCCAACCGGGTCTTTTGCTCTCACGTATATAGCTTGATCCTAAAAATCTCTGTGCGACATTTGTCTGGGTCGCAGTCAAAATAGCCACCGTCAGCAGGGTGTGAGTTAGCTCTACGATAGTTTCTGCACGTCACGTTCCAAAAAAAACAAAACTAAAAAAAAAATATATAAAAAAAATAGTTTTTTGTTGTTTTAGCTCAGTGATACAAATCCATTTCACACAGCAGTGTGGAACCATTCTGTGTGTCACAGTTCAGTACACTCACTACAATCCGTATTTTCTGTCCAGGTGACACTTTCTGTACGTCACTTAATTAAACCAGACTGAACAAGTTTGTGGGTTTCAGTACACCAGGCCCATTTATTTTTTATTTTTTATATAATACACTTATATACAGAAAATGTTGAACCCCAGGGCTAAGGGTCGAGGACGAGGGCGTGGGCATTCAATTACTGCAGGGGGCAGAGGCCGTGGTCCTGGGCAGGGTGAGACAGTACCTGCTGATGAGGGAGCAGGGGAACGCCGCAGAGCTACACTCCCTAGCTTCATGTCTCAACTTACAGGGACACGTGGTAGAGGACTGTTGAAACCACAACAGTGCGAACAGCTGATGTCGTGGATTGCGGACAATGCTTCAAGTAATTTGTCCACCAGTCAGTCTTCCACGCAGTCCACCCACGTTACCCAAGGGAGCACTCCTCTGGCTCCTCCACCTCAACCTCCTTCCCCCCAGTCTGCCCCCTCCCAGGAAAATTTGGAATGCGATCCGGCATACTCTCAGGAACTGTTTTCTGGACCCTTCCCAGAGTCACAAACCACTTCTCAGGTTGCTGCTGACCTCATTCCCGATGCCCAAGTTTTCCAACTGTCGCAGTCTATGGGTGATGATGATGGACAATGTTGAGTTAGTGGAAGAAGTTTGTAAAGAGGTGTCGGACGATGAGGAGACACGGTTGTCAGACAGTGGTGAAGTTGTTGTCAGGGCAGGAAGTCCGAGGGGGGAGCAGACTGAGGAATCGGAGGATGACGAGGTGACTGACCCAAGCTGGGTTGATAAGCCGAGTGAAGACAGTGCTTCTGAGGCGGAGGCGAGTGCTGCACCAGAACAGGTTGTAAGAGGCAGTGGTGTGGCCAGAGGGAGAAGCAGGGCCAGAGCTGGTGCATCAGCAGCAACTGTTTCACGTAGTGAAGCTCCCGTGGCGAGGCCTAGATGTTCGCAAGTCTGGAGGTTCTTTAAAGAAATTGAGGATGACCGACGGACTGTGGTGTGCAACCTGTGCCACACCAGGATCCCCAGTGGTGCCACCACTACTAGCCTAACCACCACCAGCATGCGCAGGCATATGAGTGCTAAACACCCCACTCAATGGAACCAAGGCCGTTCACCACCTCCTGCGGGTCACACCACTGCTCCTTCCCCTGCGTCACTCGCTGCCTCTGCTAGTCAACCCCCTGCCCAGGACCCCGGCACAAGCGCCTCCCGCCGGAAAACCACACCTTCGCCTCCACGATCCTCCACATTGTCCACCAATGTGTCCCAGCGCATCGTTCAGCTGTCTTTACAGCAGACACTGGAGCGCAAGAGGAAATACAGTTCCACCCACCCACATGCCCAAGCCCTCAACGTCCACATCTCCAAATTGCTGAGCCTGGAGATGCTTCCCTATAGGCTGGTAGAGACCGAGGCCTTTCGCAATCTCATGGCGGTGGCTGCCCCTCGGTATTCGGTCCCCAGCTGCCACTATTTTTCCCGATGTGCCGTACCAGCCCTACGCCAGCACGTGTCAGAGAACATCATCCATGCCCTGACCAACGCTGTTTCTGAGAAGGTCCAGCTAACCACGGACACGTGGACAAGTGCTGCCGGGCAGGGACACTATATCTCACTGACGGCACATTGGGTTAACTTGGTGGAGGCTGGGACCGAGAATGACCCTGGGGCCGCTCATGTACTGCCCACACCGAGGATTGCCGGGCCTACCTCGGTCACGGTCTCTCAGACGTACTATGCCTCCTCCTCCGACCCCTCCACCTCCTCCACCGAATTACCATCCGTGGGCACGGCGCCTTCAGTCTAGGCGCTCTAGGCGCAGCAGCAGTGCCGTGGGTAAGCGCCACCAGGTGGTGCTCAAACTGCTGAGCTTAGGTGACAAAAGGCACACCACCCAAGAGCTGTTACAGGGCGCAGACCGATGTATGGCTGGCACCGCTGAACCTCAAGCCAGGCATGGTTGTGTGTGACAACGGGCGTAACCTGGTGGCGGCTCTACAACTCGGCAGACTGACACATGTGCCATGCCTGGCCCACGTGTTCAATCTAATAGTTCAGGGGTTCCTCAAGACATACCCCAATCTGTCTGATTTGCTCACCAAGGTGCGCCACATCTGTGCGCATTTCCGCAAGTCCACCACAGATGCTGCCACTCTCAGGGCAGCGCAGCACCGCCTACAACTGCCCGCTCACCAACTGTTGCGCGACGTACCCACAAGATGGAATTCGACATTAAACATGTTATCCAGAGTTTACCAGCAGCGCAGAGCGATTGTAGACTGCCAGATGTCAACTTCCACCAGAACTGGTAGTCAGGTCACTCAGATTCCTCAAGTCTACAATGAGGAGTGGACGTGGATGTCTGATATCTGCCAGGTGTTGAGCAACTTTGAGGAGTCAACACAGATGGTCAGCGGCGATGCCGCCATTATCAGCCTCACCATCCCGCTGCTTTGCCTGTTGAAAAACTCACTGCTCAGCATCAAGTCGGATGCTTTGCGCTTGTCACAAGAGACGGTGGAGGAAGATACGTCGCTTGATAGCCAGAGCACCCTCCGGTCTGTTTCTCAGCGCGTATCGGAGGAGGGGGATGAGGAGGAAGAGGAGGAGAATGTCAGCGAGACAGAAGAGGGTACCAGTTCTCAGTCCTTAACTCTTGAGCATGTATGGGCTGAAGAGGAGGACTTGGAGGAGGAGGAGGAGGAGGAAATGGAGAGTCAGGCCAGTGAGGAGAGGGAATTCTTACGTGTTGGGACTCTGGCGCACATGGCAGACTTCATGTTAGGCTGCCTATCCCGTGACCCTCGCGTTAGAAGCATTTTTTCAAACACCGATTACTGGGTGTTCACTCTCCTGGACCCACGGTACAAGCAGAACCTTTCCACTCTCATCCCTGCAGAGGAAAGGAGTATGAGAGTGAATAGATATCAACAGGCCCTGGTGCACAAGCTGAAACAATCCTTCCCATCTGACGCCGCTAGCGGCAGAGGGCATGGTTCTGTGGGCCAAGTAGCGGGGGAGAGGAGCCGAGCAGGCAGCTTGTCCAGCACTGGCAGGGGAATGCTCTCCAAGGCCTTTGCCAGTTTTATGTCACCCCAACAAGACACTGTCACCTGTCTCCAGTCTAGGCAGAGTAGGGGGGAGCTGTACAGAAAGATGGTGAGGGAGTACCTAGCTGACCATACCAACGTCCGTAGCGATCACTCTGCTCCATACAACTACTGGGTTTCAAAGCTGGACACGTGGCCTGAACTGGCGCTGTACGCCTTGGAGGTGCTGTCCTGCCCTGCCGCTAGCGTGCTGTCAGAGCGGGTATTCAGTGCAGCTGGTGGCGTCATCACCGATAAGCGTACACGCCTGTCAACTGACAGCGCTGACAGGCTGACGCTTATTAAAATGAACAAAGCCTGGATTTCACCGGAATTCAAATCTCCTCTGGGGGAAAGCAGCTAAAGATTAACATTACTTATGTATCCGATTCCTCTCCTCTACTCCTCCTACTCCTCCTCCTCCTCCTCCATGTCGTCTTTGCCTAACGCTGACCAAAAAAACGCCATTTTTTAGAGGTCCAACTGGCACTCTTTTACCACAATTTTTCAGGAGGGCCCCCTACAGGCCCTCTCTTCAAACAATTTTTCCAGAGGTCCACCTACAGGCCCTCTCTCCAAACAATTTTTCCGGAGGTCCACCTACAGGCCCTCTCTCCAAACAATTTTTCCGGAGGTCCACCTACAGGCCCTCTCTCCAAACAATTTTTCCGGAGGTCCACCTACAGGCCCTCTCTCCAAACAATTTTTCCGGAGGTCCACCTACAGGCCCTCTCTCCAAACAATTTACGTCTTTTTCCTATCTTTCTCTCTCTCCAAACTATTTTTCCGGATAGCTGCCATATACGGTATTAAACTGAGAAGAATACATAGAACACATGCCACACTTGATCAAGCTCATAATTTACGACTGTATCGGTTGATGCTAAATTTTTAAGTTGGGGTCCTGCGTCGTAATTCACTGAATTTCACTGATTTCTTCAACGTCTCCTCAAAGAACCGAAAGACCATTGTGACGAACCCCAACGCCAGACCGCGCAGCGAAGAGAACGAATAAATATCTCTGTGGTTATTTGTGCTAAATAAAAGTTAAATAAACACAAAAAAAAATGATCTGTTCCTGTGCCTGATCCACCCAAGTTGAATCTGTCCCATCATGAGAAAGTCCCCCCAAGGAGTCCCCACTGTAACTTGCTTCCCATACAACTACCTCACCCCCGACACCTGTGTCTCGCCATTGTCCACCACCTCCTCAGACAACACTGGTAAATCCCCACTGTCAGCACACGGAGACTGCAAAAGGTCTTGCGAATTGGGGCAGAGAATGTTCTGGGGTAGCACATCAGAGAAGGGGTGACTATGGGGTTCCAGGGAGTACGTGACCACATGCAATCTCCATCTAAAAAGTCATACTGAGGCTCACCACCATGCTTTACTCTGCAATCTTATTACTGAGGCTCACCACCATGCTTTACACTGCAATCTTATTGAAAGACAGACAATCAGGGGTTCACCGCCAGGTTGTCAGGCAGCATTTTTAAGTGGATCACCATTACCGTGTCCCTGAAAATTGGCGGTGATGGACCTTCGTTGCACCTAGTTGGGTGCTTCCCTAACATGTGATAGGCATGTGCCTCGTCTTTCTTTGTCTGGGTGAGCACAATTGCCATGAGGGTAACCACCAGGCTGTTGCCTGAGAATTTGGGGTAATGGTGGGATTAGGCAGCCTCAGAGGCATCCATGCATGCTGCCCCTGCTGTTTCCTGTCCATTTCCGTGGTGTTTCCATCATTTTCTGAGGTTTCCAGGTTTTCACCCAGCCTTCCCTAGACAGAGCCTTTGTCCCCTGCAAAAAATGCTCGAGTCTCCCATTGACTTCAATGGGGTTCGTTATTCCAAACGAGCACCCGAGCATCGGGAAAAGTTCGACTCGAATAACAAGCACCCGAGCATTTTAGTGCTCGCTCATCTTTAGTTATAACAATATTTTCGTGATAATTTCTTTTGAATCTATTTAGATCAGAGTGTACAATTTGTAGCCCCCAATGGCATTCTGTGTGGCTTTCAACCATATGGTTACAGGCATGTTTGAGGGGGCCTCCCTGGGCATCGGCCCACTGGAACGTTTCTCTGTAGAGTCTATTGCTAGTCTGCCCCACCCTTGGGATTATTTCACTGTGACCCTCAGACCAATAAATTATTTACGTTGAGTATAAAATATTAAGCAAAAGTAAAAACAGGAATAAAATTATTATTTTGTTCTATTGTGAGTGACGATAATCTACAACATGAATTGTAAAATACAGACGCATTGAAGAAAAACTAGGACAATGAGAATAAAACCTGGCAAACAGCTTCTTCGTTGAGTATGGTATCAACGTATGATCTCAAGTGAAACATATTCCAGGCATGCACAAGTACGTACTGTTCCTTGACACAACAATAGTAGCGCTGGATTAATATTTACATTCTCAGAACTTCTCACATTTTTCACTGTCTACACAATGTAGTCCAGTCTTAACATTTCTAATTTTCAATGCACCACTTGATTTCAGATATCAGATTCAGGGCTTGTGCACATGTCCATATTACGGTTCTGCTTATTATGGAGATCTCATATTTACCATTGTATGGTTTTATACACAGTATATAAAAGTTTCATACACAGCACACAAATGTTTTTTTTGTATGAATCCAACAAAAAGAAAATCATGGTATGCGCCATAGGGTTCCCTATATAAAGAGGTATTGCTTCTAAGGCAGAATATCTCTGTATACAGAACACCTGTTGAAGACTGTATGGCAGTACATTGTTGGAAATGTCAGTCTAGATGTCTGGAATTCTTTCTGAACAAGTAATCAGACCTGGAGTCAGGAAAGGGAGTACAGAGGCAAATCAGTAATATTAATGGTGTTTTACCATTAAACAGCTTGAAAGGGGGTTGGAAATAGTCCTAGGAGACATCAAAGTATCAGACATGACTTTTCAGGGTAATCTGAGCACTTTCAATTCAGATTGAATTTATTCATACCTGAATTGAATCTGCCAAAAGATTAGCTCAAATCAGGCCTGAAACGAATTTCAACAAATTAGTCATCTCTACTCACTGACATGTAAAAGTGCACACATAGGAAAATGCAAAAATGTTACTGAACACCAACCTCATATAGGAATGGAAAAGATTGTAGCAGCACTTATGAAAAAAAATTGTGTCCAAACGTGACACACTCAAGTATTCAATATAAGGCTGTGATTTATTTACCAGAACAATGCATAAAATAATGCATAAAAGTGTCTAACAAGAAGAAGAAAAAACTCAGCTAAATATACAGTAATTATTCCTTAATTTGTCATCTGAGAAATGCAGAGTAATATTTTCCAGATTATTTCCAAATATAACTGAAACTGAATGCAAATTTCACAGCTAGAATTATATTATGTCTTCTTAGCGAAACATTGAAAGGTTCTTCATGAGGAGCTCGCTCTAGAACCCCCATTATCCAAAATGTAGAGATGGACCACAGCACACTCAAGTCTTCAATATAAGGCTGTGATTTATTCACCAGAACAATGCATATCACCATGTCAGCAGCTCTTACAGGTTGACATTGTCAACTGGGGCATACACGGAGAAGACAGGTCCCTCCCAGGCTTGTTTCATTCAATCACATGCCCAGCATTTTGAGTCAAGAGTAATGTTTGTTCCACCACCTCACTACCCATCCCTCCATGTGGACAACAAAATAGACTTGGCCAACAAGGGGACAAACATTATGAAATGTAGAAAATGATGCAGAATTTCAACAAAGCCTATATTAGTCAGTGCCATATAGTCATTTTACAAACACATTGGTTAACAGTAACAAACAAAATAAACCCCTTTAATAATTGAAACCTGCAGAAACCCTTTAATTTTGTTTGGAAGAAAACTCATCTGCCAGAGATGTCATATGTTAAACTAGTTTCTGAATTACTAGAAAAACTGAATGAATTAGCACAGAGAAGTGTTAACACTGGAGTCCGTCCAGATGGTAAACTACTTGACACACTTAACTAACTCATTTAAAAATCCAATTGCAATTTAATTGTTTCTGTACAAGTAATTTAACTTCAGGACTCTGGAGTTTTACTTTGAAGCCGTTTCAGCATCAAAACAAAACTAAATATGTCATGACACGGATTTAACCTTTATTGGACAACTTTAGCTCTAAATAAATAACTAGTTATTAATTTTTCACAAAGTGTAGTCTTTTGTCAGATCAGCCAAAGGCTACAGGCATGGTGTGTGCTATTGCACCTGTTCTCAGCCTGCATCCGTGCTGTCAGAGATGTATGAGGTGCATTTGAAAAGCAGTCTGAGCAAATATTTTATTTGATGCTCTGCTTTCATACTCCTGAGGAATGTATGCAGGTTTTCATTGCACATTTTGGACTTCATGCTGAGAAAAAGCTTTATATATATATAATATATATATATATATATATATATATATTAAAGATATTGTGCATAATAAATATAAATATTGTCTTCCATCTCATTCCACTTGCAGAAAATAGAGTCCAAAAGTGCTAAGGTGTATACAGTACTGGAGTGTTTTTTGCGATATATATATATATATATATATACACACACACACACACACGCACACACACACACACACACACATATAATAATAAGTGTCTACAGGCAACAGTGAAGCATAGTCAAGGTTTTTTTTTGGCAATTGTGGGCCTGAAATTTGCAAACTTAGAGATTTGATGAGGACTAATGGTGTCCTCAAAACCGAAAAATACAGGCAGATACTTTTCATCATGCAATACCATCAGGGAGGCACCTAATTAGCTCCAAATTTATTCTGCAGCAGGACAAGGACTCCCAATGTACAGCCAATGCCATTATTAACTATCCTCAGAGTAAAGAAGAACAAGGAGTCCTGGAAGTGATGATATGGCCTCCACAGAGCTGTGATCATCAAATCTGTCTGATAACATGAACATAGAGAAGGACTGGAGCAAGTCTACATCCATAGAAACTGTGGTTAGCTGTCTCATTACTTTTGCACAGTATATATATACAGTGGCAAGCAAAAGTTAGGGCACCCCTGGTCAAAATTATTGTTACTGTGAACAGCTAAGCAAGTTGAAGATGAAATGATCTCCAAATGGCATAAAGTTAAAGATGAAACACACTTTTCAATATTTTAAGCAATATCAATGTATTATTTTGATATTGTACAATTTTGAAAAAAGGAAAGGAGTACCTTGCAAAAGTATGGGAACCCAAAGAGATTTGAGTGCACAGATAACTTTGACTTCTTAAAGGTCTCAGACCTTAAATAGCCTGTTATGGTTCAGTTTTGTTCACAATCATCACTACAAAAGGCCAAGTGATGCAAATTTCAAAGCTTAATAAAACCCAGACTTCTCTAACCTTGTACCAAAAAAAGTTGCAATCATGGGTTCTACTAACACTCTGAAAATGAAAAATATTTGAGGCTCACAAAGCAGGAGAAGTCTATAAGAACATAGCAAAGTGTTTTCAGGTTGCCATTTCCTCAGATCGAAATTTAATTAAGAAATGGCAGTTAACAGGAACAGTGGCGGTCAAGAAAAGATCTGGAAGATCAAGAAAAAGATGCTCGAAGGATTGCTAGAAAGGCAAATCAGAACTCCCACTTGACTTCAAAAGACCTTCAGGAAGATTTAGCAGACTCTGGAGTTGTGGTACATTGTTCTACTGTTCAGTGACACTTGCAAACATATGGTCTTCATGGAACAGTCATCAGAATAAGACTTCTCTTGCATCCTCACCACAAAATTCAATGTCAGAAGTTTGCAAAAGAATATCTATATAAGCCTGAAGCCCGATGCTACTTGGAAACAAGTCATGTGGACAAATGAGCATGTTTGGAGGAAAAAGGGCACAGAATTTAATGAAAAGAATACCTCTCCAACCATTAAGCATGGGGATGGCTCAATCATGCTTTGGGGTTGTGTTGTAGACAATGGCATGGGTAACATTTCATGGGTAGAAGAAAGAATAAATTCAATGAAATTCCAGCAAATTCTGGAAGCAAACATAGCACCAACTGTAAAAAAGCTGGAGTTGAAAAAAGGATGGCTTGTACAAATGGCTAATTATCCTTAAAGGGGTTGTCCGAGTTATGAAAAAAATATATAGTACTTTAAATCTGATGGGCAGCAATATATAACTAAGTTAAGCAAGTTTTAGGCAAAAAAAAAAATCTCTATTTCCTCATTTCCCTGGTTTTCTTCTGGCCTTTGTTTACATGCAGTAATAACATTCTCTGCCCCTCCCCCCTCTCTGTAAAGGGAGTGAATACAAGTGCTGAGTAACATGTCTGTCTGCTGGGATACTCAGTAGCATGTTGTATATGCAGGACTACAAGTCCCAGCTGTACAATGACACTGCTGATACACACAGTGTTCTTGTACAATACAATACTTTGCATCTCCTTTAGATCAGCTCCAGTATCAGCTTTGTGTCTGTAGAGTGAGGAGGACAGATCCTGTGTCTCTTTACATCTGCAGTTGCTGTTGTAAAGCCTTCAGTGTGTTCTGGTTGAAGGGGTTAATGTTTTATCTGAAGGAATCCAGGGAGAGAGCAGATAGCAGGAGCCCGGCAAAGCAGGGGGGCGTGGCCAGTGACGTCTCGTGTACAGGCTGTTATCTGATCTCTGAGGCTTGTGCACGAAACATCACACTGCAGAGAGATAAGCTGACATCACAGGTCATGTGACCCTGAGTTAAATCTAAGAAACCAGCAGCTTTAGAAGCAGAAAGTGTATGGAAAAGCTGTTGTATTTGACTAGTTAGAAACATACAAAGGACAAAAAAAATAACTCGGACAACCCCTTTAACACACGTGCAGCCTGAAGGTTTTACCATGGTCCTGACAGTCCTCTGATTGAAATTGAAAATCTGTGGATAGACCTAAAAAAAACTGTGCATTCAAGATATGCCAGGAATCTCATATAATTGGAAGGCATTTGCAAGGAAGAATAGAAGAAAATCCCTCAAACAAGAATTAAAATAATTTTTAATCATGCTTTAGACCCTTTTCCTTTTTTGTTATTTTAAAAATGTAAGTAAAATGTAAGTATATTGTATAAACTATGTAAACAATGAACCAAGGAAAATAAGTATGTCACAAAAAGAATAAAAGAGCATGTATAACACGATATTGTAAAAATAAATGATGTTTGAAATCATTCCAGGAGAAAAAGACCATCTGGGTTGATTATGAACAATAGCTAATTATTATCAAGGCTAGTTAATTCAGTATTTTTTAATAGTAAGTGGCATCTGTGCCCCAATGCCCAACTAATGGTTTGGAGATTAGAAATCACACTTGCACCTGCAGAACAGGTCATGAAAATAAAGAATTGCTCTCCCTTAGGCTAGTTCTCTTAGATTAGATACAAGAGGTTTGTTTCATGGCAAATGTACAAAGTGAAAAAGTGACCTGGTGACACCAATTTTATGAATTTCTGTCAGCCTAGTAAACTTCTAGCTAAATGCATCTAGACTTACAGGACCTCACATTTTCATGATAATACAATAAAAATTAGTTAGAAAGATTTACAAAATGAGCCTGGATTCTGGGTCATATTGCACCAAAATAATTGGTCTACATGCTGTGCACCAAATGTATTTATAGTTATAAAGACTGTTTACCCCTCAGTAGATTTTTTATTAAAGTGCCTAGAAAGGGACCATTTCTAAGAAGTATCGTATTAATAGCATTCCAGATTTATCATACAGCATACTGTCCTTCAGATGCCTCCAGTGAACTCCCTTGTGCATTGTGTATGTGCTAGTTTTCCTTGGGGTGCACAGTGCAGTTCATTGGAAGCCACTGATTGATGGTTCATATAGACCTCCATCAATAGCCATCTTGGGACCTGAATGTTGCACAGCAAGACATGCAGACCTATTGGGCATTTTTTTCCTGTGTCAGACACCAGGTAGATTATCTCTCATTATCTCCCAAGGATCAGGCATGATGGATTCCCCAATATTTGTCATTGGTGAAATTGAAGGCGTTATCTGGAATTTTCATATTGATGGCCTATCCTTTGAGCACTAAGGTATCTTTCTAGGCCTTCTAACATCACATTCATTGGTTACATGACCTAGGCACAGCTCATTCCCATTCAAGTGAAAGGGGTTGACCTGCAATACCAAGCACAGCTGCTCTCCAATTGATGGCCCTGTACTTGGTAAGCTGTATGGAGGCTGAAGGACACAGGTGAGCACTTAGGCTTCCTGAAACAGCAGATTGCTGGGGTGCTGGGACTTTAGAACTCCTTTTATATCACATCCACACAGGACACATACTCTGCAGATTTACACGCCATAAATCTGAATCATTTCAAAAACCATAGCAATGTGGATGAGATTGTAAGAAATCTCCTCCCGGGCGCTATGAATAAATCTGCAGCATTAATTGACCTACAGTCATGGCCAAAAGTTTTGAGAATGACACAAATATTATATTTTCACATGATCTGCTGCCCTCTGGTTTTTATGTGTGTTTGTCAGATGTTTTTATCACATACAGGAATATAATTGCAATCATATTATGAGTAACAAAAGCTTATATTGACAGTTAGAATGAGTTAATGCAGCAAGTCAATATTTGCAGTGTTGACCCTTCTTCTTCAGGACCTCTGCAATTTTCCCTGGCATGCTCTCAATCAACTTCTGGACCAAATCCTGACTGATAGCAGTCCATTCTTGCACAATCAATGCTTGCATTTTGTCAGAATTTGTAGGTTTTTGTTTGTCCTCCCGTCTCTTGATGATTGACCACAAGTTCTCAATGGGATTAAGATCTGGGGAGTTTCCAGGCCATGGACCCAAATTCTCTATGTTTTGTTCCCTGAGCCATTTAGTTATCACCTTTGCTTTATGGCAAGGTGCTCCATCATGCTGGAAAAGGCATTGTTGATCGCCAAACTGCTCTTGGACGGTTGGGAGAAGTTGCTCTCGGAGGACATTCTGGTACCATTCTTTATTCATGGCTGTGTTTTTAGGCAAGACTGTGAGAGAGCCAATTCCCTTGGCTGAGAAGCAACCCCACACATGAATGGTTTCAGGATGCTTTACAGTTGGCATGAGACAAGACTGGTGGTAGCGCTCACCTCGTCTTCTCCGAATAAGCTGTTTTCCAGATGTCCCAAACAATCGAAAAGGGGATTCATCAGAGAAAATGACTTTACCCCCAGTCCTCAGCAGTCCACTCCCTGTACCTTTTGCAGAATATCAGTCTGTCCCTGATGTTTTTTCTGGAGAGAAGTGGCTTCTTTGCTGCCCTCCTTGAGACCAGGCCTTGCTCCAAGAGTCTCCGCCTCACAGTGCGTGCAGATGCACTCACACCTGCCTGCTGCCATTCCTGAGCAAGCTCTGCACTGCTGGTAGCCCGATCCCGAAGCTGAAACACTTTTAAGAGACGGTCCTGGCGCTTGCTGGTCTTTCTTGGGCGCCCTGGAGCCTTTTTGGCAACAATGGAACCTCTCTCCTTGAAGTTCTTGATGATGCGATAGATTGTTGACTGAGGTGCAATCTTTCTAGCTGCGATACTCTTCCCTGTTAGGCCATTTTTGTGCAGTACAATGATGACTGCACGTGTTTCTGGTTAACAGAAGAGAAACAATGATGCCAAGCACCAGCCTCCTTTTAAAGTGTCCAGTGGTGTCATTCTTACTTAATCATGACAGATTGATCTCCAGCCCTGTCCTCATCAACACCCACACCTGTGTTAATGGAGCAATCACTGAAACGATGTTAGCTGGTCCTTTTAAGGCAGGGCTGCAATGATGTTGAAATGTGTTTTGGGGGATAAAGTTCATTTTCTAGGCAAATATTGACTTTGCAGGTAATTGCTGTTAAGCTGATCACTCTTTATAACATTCTGGAGTATATGCAAATTGCCATTATAAAAACTGAAACAGTAGACTTTGTAAAAATTAATACTTGTATCATTCTCAAAACTTTTGGCCATGACTTTAAACCAGATTTTAAACCTGCACCAACTGCTGTGGGTATATACCGCCGATTCACCCCTTGCAATGCAAAATTTGTGAAAAATCCACTGAAAATTTCACTATGGAAGATCTGCCCATATGGTTGTACCCTTAAACTTAAAATTTATGCAGGTTAAACTTGTAACACAAGAAATGATTATCCTTGACATATAAAATGTAATTAGGTTTAGCGATTAAACAAGATTATCAGTTTGTAATAAATTAACCTGAAAAAATTGTCTTTGTTATTAAAATGATCTGTTATAATTAGAGATGAGCGAGTAGTGAAATATTCGAAAGTTCGAAATTCGATTCGAATAGACTGCGAAATTCGACTATTCGACCGGATATCGAATCCCATTAAAGTCTATGGGGAAAAAATGCTCGCCACTTGGAAATCTCAATTCGACCACTTGGAGGTCACCAAGTCCACCCTGGAACCTCAGAAAAGGATGCCAACACTGCTGGAATGCAACTGGGACAGCAGGGGAAGCATGTCTGGGTGCATATAACGCGCCCAAGTCGCACTATTACGCCACTATCACAGCCTCTCAACAATACACTCCAAACACAATCTAACCTCTCTGTAAAGTGAGACCATACAAGGAAACCTTCTTTCCTCTACATTGCCATGGACCCCAAGCCAAACTAGACAAAAAAAAAGATGAAATTCTGCACCCCTTAAAATCACGTTGCCTATGACAACCACAGATGGCATAGGCAAGGGGGAAAGCAAATAGACCCCACCCCTAATTGTCATTGTGTGTGTGTGTGAGATGTGGTCAGACATGTCTTCTTTAAAATGTAAAAACAACTCAAACACATGCAGAAGCCTTAAAATGCCCAAATTGTTGGCGCTAGAGATATCAGTGACCCGACCTGGCCCAGTGTCATGTCTAGCAGGTAAAGCAGTGGGGATGTTGAGGGATGCGTAGGACCGCAAAAGGAAGGAAGAGGCCGTGGGCTGGCCAGAGGCTCATTGAAAATTTTGTGGCGGCCCAAGAGGTGACACCTCTTAAAAATTATGTGGAGGCCCAAGAGGTGAGACCTCTTAAAAATTATGTGGAGGCCCAAGAGTTGACACCTCTTAAAAATTATGTGGAGGCCCAAGAGGTGAGACCTCTTAAACATTTTGCGCAGGCCCAAGAGGTGAGACCTCTTAAAAATTATGTGGAGGCCCAAGAGGTGAGACCTCTTAAACATTTTGTGGAGGCCCAAGAGGTGAGACCTCTTAAAAATTATGTGGAGGCCCAAGAGGTGAGACCTGTTAAAGATTTTGTGGAGGCCCAAGAGGTGAGACCTCTTAAAAATTATGTGGAGGCCCAAGAGGGGAGACCCGTTAAAAATTATGTGGAGGCCCAAGAGGTGACACCTCTTAAAAATTATGTGGAGGCCCAAGAGGTGAGACCTCTTAAAAATTATGTGGAGGCCCAAGAGGTGAGACCTCTTAAACATTTTGTGGAGGCCCAAGAGGTGAGACCTCTTAAACATTTTGTGGAGGCCCAAGAGGTGAGACCTCTTAAAAATTATGTGGAGGCCCAAGAGGTGAGACCTGTTAAAGATTTTGTGGAGGCCCAAGAGGTGAGACGTATTAAAAATTATGTGGAGGCCCAAGAGGGGAGACCTGTTAAAGATTTTGTGGAGGCCCAAGAGGTGAGACGTATTAAAAATTATGTGGAGGCCCAAGAGGGGAGACCCGTTAAAAATTATGTGGAGGCCCAAGAGGTGAGACCTGTTAAACATTTTGTGGAGGCCCAAGAGGTGAGACGTATTAAAAATTATGTGGAGGCCCAAGAGGTGAGACCTGTTAAACATTTTGTGGAGGCCCAAGAGGTGAGACGTATTAAAAATTATGTGGAGGCCCAAGAGGGGAGACCTCTTAAAAATTATGTGGAGGCCCAAGAGGTGAGACCTCTTAAACATTTTGTGCAGGCCCAAGAGGTGAGACCTCTTAAAAATTATGTGGAGGCCCAAGAGGTGAGACCTGTTAAAAATTATGTGGAGGCCCAAGAGGTGAGACCTGTTAAACATTTTGTGGAGGCCCAAGAGTTGACACCTCTTAAAAATTATGTGGAGGCCCAAGAGGGGAGACCTCTTAAAAATTATGTGGAGGCCCAAGAGGTGAGACCTCTTAAACATTTTGTGCAGGCCCAAGAGGTGAGACCTCTTAAAAATTATGTGGAGGCCCAAGAGTGAGACCTGTTAAAAATTATGTGGAGGCCCAAGAGGTGAGACCTGTTAAACATTTTGTGGAGGCCCAAGAGGTGAGACCTCTTAAACATTTTGTGGAGGCCCAAGAGGTGAGACGTATTAAAAATTATGTGGAGGCCCAAGAGGGGAGACCTCTTAAAAATTATGTGGACGCCCAAGAGGTGAGACCTCGTAAACATTTTGCGCAGGCCCAAGAGGTGAGACCTCTTAAAAATTATGTGGAGGCCCAAGAGGTGAGACCTCTTAAACATTTTGTGGAGGCCCAAGAGGTGAGCCATAAATATAAAAATTTTTCTGATTTACGGAGCAATTCTACGGCGGTTAAGGAGGAGGAGGAGGAGGTGGAGGAGGAAATGGCACTTCATACAGATGGCACTTCACTTTTGGCTGCTTTCCACGGTTGGAGAAGCAAAGTCCGGGTCAATCCACTTGCTGTTCATTTTGATTAGCGTCAGCCTGTCGGCACTGTCGGTTGACAGGCGGCTGCGCTTATCGGTGATAATGCCCCCGGCAGCGCTGAACACCCTTTCTGATAGCACGCTGGCGGCAGGGCAGGCAAGCACCTCCAAGGCGTACAGGGACAGTTCCAGCCACGTGTCCAACTTGGATTGCGAAGACCCAGTACAGTTTGTTCTCCACTATCCGGACAACACGTGTGTCCCGGGAAAAGCAGCCCAGCATGAAGTCAGCCATGTGTGCCAGACTCTGAATAGGCATGACGTCACTGCCCCCACCAGAAGGATCACTTGCCATTTCCTCCTCTTCCTCTTCCGCCTCCTCTCCGCCCCATCCGCGCTGAACCAATGGGACGCACACAGCCTGACTGCTACCCTCGCCGCCAGCATCCTCCTCCTCTTCCACAGCCACCTCCACGTCGTCCTCCTCCTCCTCATCCTCCTCCTCCTGCAACTGCCACCGTGAAGCAGACAAAAGTGTGGTCTGACTGTGTAGCTCCGTTGCGTCTCCTCCTGCCCCCGTCTCCTCTGTGTGCAATGCGTTCTCCCTTATTGCGATGAGGGATTCTTTAAGGACGCATAGGAGCGGGATGGTTACGCTCGGCCCTGCTGGCTGTGGCCTCACTTCTCTGTCTGAACTGTCCTCTGCCTGTGGACATCCCTCTGCCTGTGGACATCCCTCTGCCTGTGGACATCCCTCTGCCTGTGGACATCCCTCTGCCTGTGGACATGCCTCTGCCTGTGGACATCCCTCTGCCTGTGGACATTCCTCTGCCTGTGGACATCCCTCTGCCTCTTGCTGCCTTTTTCGGTGCTGCGCAGACCACCACCTCTCCACTGCTTTCCTCGCTGGACATCACCCTGGACCGGGTCAGTATCGGACAGTACAAAGCGGTGGTACATTTCATACTCCAGCCGTGGCCTGTTTTCATTCTCCCAATGCCTTGAGACATGTACTGAATGTAAATGAAGGTGTTGTAATCGCGTCTCTCTGTGACAATAGCTCGATACTATCAACTGCCAATTTTATTTTTAACTTTTTTTTTTTTTTAGCGAACAGTTTTTTTCAACTTACTGATGTTTTCCAGTCTCTGTTTGGAAACTTTCTATGACTTTTTTCGTACTGGGTGCATTTGGTATAAATATGCAGAGAGTTATTTATGGTTTAATCGCAGAACGATGCAAAGGGAAAGCGTCGTCTAAAGGAGAATCATTTACCTCAGATAATTCAACCAGCAACTATGGCCCCCAACAGCATTTCCGCGCCCCCGTCCTCGTCCACGTCCTATTCCGCTAGCCCCCTCCGCATTTTATTTTTTTTGGTTACAATATTTTGCCTTCACAGCCGTGAAATAATTTTGCAAGAGAACGCACAGTACAGTTGCCAATTATAAGGCCTAATATTTTACAGTTCAAGGTACACAGCCGTGTACTAACTTTTCAGACGGTGGGTATTAACACCAAGGTATTTAAAGAATTTTGCAAGAGAACGCACAGTACAGTTGCCAATTATAAGGCCTAATATTTTATAGTATAATTATGTGGAGGCCCAAGAGGTGAGACCTCTTAAAGATTTTGTGGAGGCCCAAGAGGTGAGACCTCTTAAAGATTTTGTGGAGGCCCAAGAGGTGAGACCTCTTAAAGATTTTGTGGAGGCCCAAGAGGTGAGACCTCTTAAAGATTTTGTGGAGGCCCAAGAGGTGAGACCTCTTAAAGATTTTGTGGAGGCCCAAGAGGTGAGACCTCTTAAAGATTTTGTGGAGGCCCAAGAGGTGAGACCTCTTAAAGATTTTGTGGAGGCCCAAGAGGTGAGACCTCTTAAAGATTTTGTGGAGGCCCAAGAGGTGAGACCTCTTAAAGATTTTGTGGAGGGCCCAAGAGGTGAGACCTCTTAAAGATTTTGTGGAGGCCCAAGAGGTGAGACCTCTTAAAGATTTTGTGGAGGCCCAAGAGGTGAGACCTCTTAAAGATTTTGTGGAGGCCCAAGAGGTGAGACCTCTTAAAGATTTTGTGGAGGCCCAAGAGGTAAGACCTCTTAAAGATTATGTGGAGGCCCAAGAGGTGAGACCTCTTAAAAATTATGTGGGCCAAGGGACCCATTGTGCAGGCCCAAGAGGTGAGACCTCTTAAAGATTTTGTGGAGGCCCAAGAGGTGAGACCTCTTAAAGATTTTGTGGAGGCCCAAGAGGTGAGACCTCTTAAAGATTTTGTGGAGGCCCAAGAGGTGAGACCTCTTAAAGATTTTGTGGAGGCCCAAGAGGTGAGACCTCTAAAAGATTTTGTGGAGGCCCAAGAGGTGAGACCTCTTAAAGATTTTGTGGAGGCCCAAGAGGTAAGACCTCTTAAAGATTATGTGGAGGCCCCAAGAGGTGAGACCTCTTAAAAATTATGTGGAGGCCCAAGAGGTGAGACCTCTTAAAACATTTGTGGAGGCCCAAGAGGTGAGACCTCTTAAAGATTTTGTGGAGGCCCAAGAGGTGAGACCTCTTAAAGATTTTGTGCAGGCCCAAGAGGTGAGACCTCTTAAAAATTATGTGGAGGCCCAAGAGGTGAGACCTCTTAAAAATTATGTGGAGGCCCAAGAGGTGAGACCTCTTAAAAATTATGTGGAGGCCCAAGAGGTGAGACCTCTTAAAAATTATGTGGAGGGCCCAAGAGGGGAGACCTCTTAAAAATTATGTGGAGGCCCAAGAGGTGAGACCTCTTAAAAATTATGTGGAGGCCCAAGAGGTGAGACCTCTTAAAAAATTATGTGGAGGCCCAAGAGGAGAGCCATAAATATATATATATTTTTTTTTACGGAGCAATTCTACGGCGGTTAAGGAGGAGGAGGAGGAGGTGGAGGAGGAAATGGCACTTCATACAGATGGCACTTCACTTTTGGCTGCTTTCCACGGTTGGAGAAGCAAAGTCCGGGTCAATCCACTTGCTGTTCATTTTGATTAGCGTCAGCCTGTCGGCACTGTCGGTTGACAGGCGGCTGCGCTTATCGGTTATAATGCCCCCGGCTGCGCTGAACACCCTTTCTGATAGCACGCTGGCGGCAGGGCAGGCAAGCACCTCCAAGGCGTACAGGGACAGTTCCAGCCACGTGTCCAACTTGGAGACCCAGTAAGTGTAGGACGCCGAGGGATCGGGGAGGACAGGGTTACGGTCTGCCAGGTACTCCCGCAACATCCGCCGATACTTGTCCCTCCTGCTGATAGCGGGCCCCGCAGTGATGGAAGTTGCATGAGGGGGTGCCATGAACGTGTCCCACACCTTGGAGAGTGTTCCCCTGGTGGCTGTGGGCCTGATGGATGTTGTGGGACTCTGGGAGACCCTCTCCTCTCTGCCGCCAGCGATGGTGGGTGGGAAAATCTCCATCATGTTCTGCACGAGTTCCCTCTGGTATTCCAGCAATCGATTCGTCCTCTCCTCTACCGGAATAAAAGAGGAGACGTTATCTTTATACCGGGGGTCCAGGAGTGCGAAGACCCAGTACAGTTTGTTCTCCACTATCCGGACAACACGTGTGTCCCGGGAAAAGCAGCCCAGCATGAAGTCAGCCATGTGTGCCAGACTCTGAATAGGCATGACCTCACTGCCCCCACCAGAAGGATCACTTGCCATTTCCTCCTCTTCCTCTTCCGCCTCCTCTCCGCCCCATCCGCGCTGAACCAATGGGACGCACACAGCCTGACTGCTACCCTCGCCGCCAGCATCCTCCTCCTCTTCCACAGCCACCTCCACGTCGTCCTCCTCCTCATCCTCCTCCTCCTGCAACTGCCACCGTGAAGCAGACAAAAGTGTGGTCTGACTGTGTAGCTCCGTTGCGTCTCCTCCTACCCCCGTCTCCTCTGCGTGCAATGCGTTCTCCCTTATTGCGATGAGCGATTCTTTAAGGACGCCTAGGAGCGGAATGGTTACGCTCACTATAGCGTCCTCGCTGCTGACCTTCTTGGTGGACTCCTCAAAGATACGCAGTACATCGCATATGTCTGCCATCCATGGCCACTCGTGGTTGGCAAACTGAGGGAGCTGAGTTGGAGGCACGCGTGGATTCATTATCTGGTACTCCATCAATGCTCTCTGCTGCTCACACACCCTGGCCAACATGGAATAGGTGGAATTCCAGCGAGTCGGCAGGTCGCACAACAGCCGATGTTCAGGCAAATGGAGGCGTTGCTGGAGTTTTTTTAAGCTAGCAGCAGCTACAGTTGACTTCCGAAAGTGAGCGCACAAGCGCCGCACTTTCACCAGTAGCTCTGCCAGGTTGGGGTAAGTCTTCAGAAATTTTTGGACTACCAGATTAAAAACGTGGGCCAGGCATGGTACGTGATTGAGTTCGGCAAGCTCCAGAGCCGCCACCAGGTTACGGCCGTTATCGCACACGACCATGCCTGGTCCTAGCTGCAGCGGCGACAGCCACATCTCCGTCTGCTGCAATATGGCGTCCCTCACCTCTGGGGCGCTGTGCTTCCTGTCGCCCAAGCTGATGAGCTTTAGCACCGCCTGCTGACGTCTCCCCGCGCCAGTGCTGCAACGCTTCCAGCTAGCGGCTGAGGGAGATGTTAAGGCACAGGAGGAGGAGGAGGAGGAGGAGGAGGAGGAGAGGGGGGTTTATCAGAACCCATGCTGGCAATCTTGGGCGGGGGTGGTAGGTAGGGCCGTCTCTGTTTGCGACCCCCGTCCCCGCCTCCACTACATTCACCCAGTGTGCCGTCAGAGAAATGTATCGTCCCTGGCCGCAAGCGCTTGTCCATGAGTCGGTGGTCAAGTGGACCTTTGCGCTGACTGCGTACCTCAGGGCCCGCCTGATGTTACGCGACACGTGCTGGTGCAGGGCGGGGACGGCACTCCGGGAAAAAGTAGTGGCGGCTAGGGACGGAATAGCGAGGTGCGGCAGCCGCCATCAGGTCGCGGAAGGCCTGCGTCTCCACAAGCCTAAACGGCAACATCTCCAGGGCCAGCAGTTTGGAGATGTGGCAGTTTAAGGCTTGGGCTTGGGGGTGACTCGAGGCGTACTTCCGCCTGCGGTCGAACGCCTGCGAGATGGACAGTTGTTGGGACGAGGAGTGTGAAGGTGCAGGCGAAGAGGCGGGGGAAGGGGCGGGGGAAGGGGAGGCTGAAGGAGAAGGCCCCAAAGTAGCAGAGGCAGAGCAGAGGCAGATGTGGAGGTGTCCTGGCTGGAGGTCTGGACCGCAGTGGCAGCACACAACAAAGGGGAAGAGGCAGTGGCAGCAGACCGGGCCGCAGTTTGTATTGCGTTTGCTCTCTCCCACTCAGCCCAGTGCTTGAATTCCAAGTGACGCCGCATGCCTGAGGTGGTCAGATTGCTCTTCTCAGAGCCCCTACTCAGTTTTGAGTGGCAGAAGTGTGCAAACCGCGCTCAGTTTGTCATCCGCACAAACATTAAAATATCTCCACACACAGAAGTACGAGGCCTCGATGGGGGAGCTTTCGCACGACTGGCCGCTGGCGGGAAACAGCTTTCGCCCTGCTGGCTGTGGCCTCACTTCTCTGTCTGAACTGTCGCTCTGCCTGTGGCCATCCCTCTGCCTGTGGCCATCCCTCTGCCTGTGGACATCCGCTCCTGCCTGTGGACATGCCTCTGCCTGTGGACATCCCTCTGCCTGTGGACATCCCTCTGCCTCTTGCTGCCTTTTTCGGTGCCTGCGCAGACCACCACCTCTCCACTGCTTCTCGCTGGACATCACCCCTGGCCAAGTGGGGTCGGTCATTTCGTCATCCACCACCTCCTCTTCCTCACTCTGCTCCTCCTCCTGCCCACTGGACATTCCAACAGCCTTCCCTTGATGGCCAACTGCGTCTCATCATCATCATCGCTCATGATAACAGATGCTGGCTCAGGGTCCACATCAGCAGGAGATGGCGAAAACTCCAGTGTTTGGGCATCACTACAAACAAATTCCTCTGCTAGCTTCTGGGATTCTTCGGCACATCTGAAAAAGGACCCGAAAAGAGCTCCTGGGAGGGGTCAAAGGGTGGGATGACTCTGTTGGCCAGGTGTGGAGGAAGGAGGGTCAGAGTGAGACTGTGTGGATGACTGGCTGGTGGACAACTGTGTGGAAGCGCTATCGGCTATCCATTGCACCACCTGTTCAACCTGCTCAGGCCTCAACAGCGGTGTAACCCGCCCCCTGCTTAACTGTCCCATAAAGGCAGGGATTCTGGATGAGCGGGATCCTGGCTGATCCTCACCAGCACACATTGTATCCCCACTGGCTTC